>JBAOKB010000116.1:0-60854 GCA_037044905.1 Hortaea werneckii | reverse complement strand
TGTATTTTATCAAGCGTTGCATGCACCATCTCTACGATTCTCAACACAAGAGTAGCCCATACGATGCCAGCCATTATCGAGAGCGAGACCGAAGGTCTCACCGAGCTTCCCTTCCCGCCAGTGACCAAAGCCCACATATTGAACTGCTCCTATCACAGCTGGCATCCAAAATATCGCGCAATCACACCCAAAAGTCGCACAGTACCGCTTTCACGACCATTCGTCGACTATCTACGTGCCGACGGTATCATACTGCCTGATGACGAGGATGAACAGCAGCCTGAATGGGACAGCGACAGCGGTATTTTTTCTGCGTCCGACAACCCAGAAGGCCAAGATGACGCCGACTTTGAAGAGCAAGATGTAGCTGCGGAATGGCGACCTATACACGATGCAATCAAGAGAACGATAGGTGACCTGGGCGGTATAGTGGTACCAAAGCTCAACTGGTCTGCACCGAAAGACGCAACATGGATGAATGCCACAAACAGCATGGAGTGCCGTTCACCTAATGACATCTACCTTCTCCTCAAGAGCTCGGACTTCGTTACGCACGACCTCGAGCACGCTTTTGACGATACTGTCGACTCGCCAGAATCCTCGATGGATCCATCCGACATCCCGTACCACCTGGTTCTGCGCAAGCACTTCCAAATGAACCCTTCAGTAGAATTCCGCTGTTTCGTCCGAGGGCGTAAGCTGCTTTGCATGTGTCAGCGTGACCTCAACCACTTCGACTTTCTGTTCCAGATGAAGGAGAAGCTGCAGAGCTTGATTCAGGAGTTCTTCGATGTTCGCTTGAGAGACTCGTTCCCGGATGAGAACTTCGTATTTGACTGCTATGTGCCGGCACCCTACACCAAGGTGTGGTTGGTAGACGTCAATCCGTGGGCACCAAGGACGGACCCACTGCTCTACAGTTGGATGGAGGTTTTGAAGATGCCCGATCCGCCTGAAGTCGATTCTAAGGACGACGCTGCAGAGCAGTTTGCACGTCTCTACATCCGGCCTACCTCAAACGACACCTCCTCCTCCTCCATCAGTGATAATGCAGAAACGAAACTCGATCAGGAAGACACTCCAGCTTCAGACGATGACTCGGATAGCGATTCGTCTGTTGACGAGGAACTGTGGCTACCCGAACTGCGCCTCGTCAAAAAGAGCGATCCAGAAGCATATACATTCAACACACCCCAGTATAGTGCGCATAAGCTGCCCAAAGACGTGGTCGATGCGAGCCAAAGCGGCGAAGGCCTGCGCGAGTTTGCGCGCGATTGGCAAAACATTCTCGCCAAGCGACAGCAGGATGATGCTGAGGCCGATAGCAGCGAAGGCGAGTAACAAAAGTATAGCCTTCATATGCGGATGAATGCAGATTGCATAATGGCTAAATGACTTGTCTGAATGTTTCTGCTGCTCCTATTACTCCGAACAATACGTACAAGGATGGCCATAAGATGTCTCAAGTCGCGAACCCTTCGATTCGACATCAACTGCAGCATCTAAATGTGTTCTCTGCATGATCGGCCACCAGGTGCAGCGACGGCTGCTCTCTACGGTTGCTTCCATAAACTTGCTCAAACCGGCAGTTCCTCGGCGAACTGTCAATTTGCGACGAGTGGTGGAAGCGCACGTACGAGCAAGTTTCCACTCGGCGGCAGCACAAGCGCGCCTTGGCGCCCGTAAAGGGCATACATATATATCATAGGCTCTGGACTACCCCAACAGTGTTGTCGCTAGGCACGCTTTAACACAATACATTCGCTTCTAATAACGGGCTCTGGACAAGTCCTAAGCGTTTCGACGCTTCCTTTTGGGATCATGGATTCAATCCTTCATCTGTCCGCGCGACATATCCAGGACCACAATGAGGCGAATACGACTTTGAAATCCTACTGGGGATATGCGGATCGCGTGCTGCCCTGCTCGAGCGGCAAAGGGACATGCGAGTATCTCGATGCTGTGTACTGGATGCATAGCGTCTCTATGCTCTACACCTGGATCATGTGGGGAGTCCTGCTCGGAATCGCGGTGGTCTGGGTCGTCATTAGAGGTTGGCGCATGGGCGGGCCTGACTATCGACGGAATAGTTGGTTCGACAAGGAGATGGATATGTTGGAGTATGCGAAGCGGAGGTGGTTATTGAAGGATGCGCCTGCAAGATGGTTGTTCGGGAGAGTCACTCGTGTGCAAGTACTGACGCTGGCCGTCATGCTTGGCTACCTCCTTGTCTTTTCGTGAGTATTGCCGTATATCATTTATACTTCTCCTGCTGACATCTCCAAGCCTTGTTGGAATCGTCTACCAAACATGGGTTACACCCATTAAAGGTACCAACCTGTACAACACTCGTACTGGTTTGGGCGGCTGGAGCGACCGCCTGGGTGCACTGGCATATGCTCTTACACCTTTCAGTGTCCTACTTGCCCAGCGAGAGAGCATCTTGTCTCTCGTTACTGGTATCCCATACCAGCACTTCAACTTCCTCCACCGATGGCTTGGCTACATTATCTTCGTGCAGGCCTTCCTACACACACTCGGCTGGACCCTTGTTGAGGGCTACTTTTACAAGCCGCAGCCGACGCAGTTTGGGGACTGGATCAAGCAGATGTATGCCATCTTCGGCGTTGTGGCCATGTTCATCCTCACGCTGATGCTTGTCCTGAGCACGAAGACATGCATCAGGTGGTTTGGATACGAAGCTTTCAAGATCTCCCACTGGTTCCTGGCCGTGCTCTACGTCGCGGCATGCTGGGGCCATTGGGACAGGCTCTGGTGCTGGATGGTAGCGGCCCTTGCCTTGATCTGTCTGGATCAGCTTGTGAGATGGTTCAGAACACTCTACATCCACTACGGCGGAAAGACCAATGGGGGCGGCTTCAAATGCGCACAAGCAAGTATTACTTTGCTTGGCTCCCCCGACGATCTCGTCGCTCGATTGGACTTCGACTACGAACACAAGGAGCCATGGTATGCCGGACAACACTTCTCCCTGACGTTTCCGGGTCTTAGTATCTGGCAGTCACACCCGTTCACGCCTTCTTCATTGCCAAGGCTAGATAGGAGAATGCAGCACCACACATACCTCATCCGCGTTCGCAAGGGCCAGACAGCGGAGCTCGCATCTCTGGCCAATTCAGGAGCTCCCATCTCAACCATCATGACTGGCCCATACGGCCGACCTTACCCAAGCTTTGGCTTCCAAAACGTCCTCACTGTCGCCGGCGGCACAGGTGTGACCTTCACTCTACCGATCGTGCTAGAAGGCCTCCGACAACAACCGAAGCCCAGGTACGCACTTGACTTTGTCTGGGTAGTCCGGAAAGCTCAAGATTTGCTTTGGCTGAAGGAGGAGATGACCACATTGAAATTCGCCCTCGGAGAGCACCAAAACCTCCGAATCAAGCTGTTTGTCACTCGTGAGACACAGACGAGTGTCGTTCAAATATCCGAAAAGGCAGTTGAGAAGGGCACCGCCGAGTCATTCTCATCGACTGGCTCAGAGTTAAAGGACTTGCTGCACGAGGAGGAACGCTTCAGCGTGGCTTTCCTTGGAGATCAACATCCTTCAACGGCAGATGTATTTGACGACTTTGTAGAGCGGGCTCGCAACGTCGGCGGTGCCATGGAGGTCTTGGGCAGTGGACCCGAGAGCATGAGCTCGGATCTTAGGTCTGAGATCTCTCGTATGAAGGACAGGGAGAGCATTGACTTTTACTGGGACTCGCGATAGAATCGACTAGATCTGAATGATAAATGAACTCGATACCCATTGACTTCCTTGACCAAATCTCTCCTCTCTTGTCGATGCTCAAGCCGCAATCAGTTTTGGTAATTGCTCTTTAATGTAGTCAACTACCGCGTCTGGGCCCCTCTCGACTTGCAGACCTTGTGGAAGTGCGAGGGTCTTGCATTTCGGGTTGACCTCCTTGGCCTCAGCAAGACATTTGGAGCTTTGCTCAGGTGTCCACATCGATGCCGTGAACTATTTCTAGAGATCAGTTTACATTTGTACCGGCCTTTCTGCATCTTAGATCCATACCACTACATCAGGCATGTGCTGCTCAAACAATGGCCGTGCCGCATCAGGACCTGCTATTCGTCAGACGGGATGGGTTATAGAAAACTTGATATTCATACTCTCAGCGTTGGCAACGTAGTTGATCTCGTATTGATCCTTCATATCCTCTATTACGCGCCCTATCAAGCGTTTGGCACGATCAGGAGCGTTGTTGACAGTCATAAGCTTGTACGGTCCTTGAGGCGCCATTTTTGATGACTCGGAGTCTTGTCAAGAATACTCTGTGATTGCCAGACTAACGCCACGTACGGGTGGAGAGATACCTGTTATACTTGAAAGACAAGATTTCGCAGCGAGACCGGACTTGCAAGCTTCACATCAGACGGCATCCAAAGCCGGCAAAGGGCTCCGGACATATACCCGACCTACTACGACTCTAGCACCTGCTATTTGCAGGGCAAGTCCGAGGTCTCGTACGAAGTCTTCTACCGCAAAACGAGAGACCTCACATGTATCAGCGCCGGCTATCGAAAAAGAAACACCGTTCTTGATGCGATTTTCCAGCAGATCGCCGGTCAGCCGTTCCCAAACTTTAAACTACATCTGTGGCGCACAAATGCTTGGCATGCAACGCTCGTGTCACGCGCGTTCACTCTGACAACCCTGGGATGGATCTTTAGAGCATCAACAGCATCGTGAAGTGAAGACTGTCCGTCATCCTCGTCCGGTATAGGACACACTATGATCAGGAACATGTCTTAAGAGCCAGTCTTCATCGGTATCTTACCTGAACTCCCATGATGCTGGCCCGGCAGGTCCGGCAGCGGGCGATACGGCCATCTACCGCACTGAGCAGGCAGCCGGAAGTGCTCAGCTCTCTCCAAATACGTCGGAATGCAACTGCAGAAGCAGGCGAGAACAAATCCGGACATATTTCGGTCACTTCGAACGAGGGGATTCTCTTCTTTCAATCCCTTATCCCTATCAATTTCCAGTGGCTCAATAGGTGTACGTGGGTCTTAGACAGCAAACGATCTTCTATTCTGAAAAATGAAGACAAATTCGAATCGATAGGTGCTGCATCTCCACACAAAGTCGTCCAGGACGCGGTCAAGAATAGCAAGCTTGGCCTGGGAAATGTCGAGGTCCTGGAGGTCTTACCACGTCTGAAGGAGGGTGGCGCTTTTGTTAAATTCCGTCACGATGAGGCTACCGACTCTGCCAGTGTTGCGGAAGCGGTCAGGCAACACCTTAAGGCGAAACGCATCCGCCCCTTCTGGAACCCCTTCACGCGTGTGCGTGCCGGACTAGTGCTCGGCCGACCTTGGGTAGAAGATCTCTTTCGAATGCCTTCCCGGAGACTAAAAGTCGAATTCCTGCCATCGCAACCCGGCGCGGAGGCGGCTGAACTTACCCAGGAACAGCTCTACAGCTTCTTCCGACCTTACGGGAAGCTCGCCGACATTGTGCCCCAGGCTTCTGACTCTAAGGTCCTCCCCAGACACGCGTACGTCGACTTTGCGCGCGTGGGAAGAGCGATCCTAGCCAAGAACTGCTTACATGGCTACGGCGTCTCTGAGGCTCAAGGTGGAGGCAAGCTCGGGACTGTCTTCCGTCTGTCGTACGAGAAGAAGCAGCGGTATGGATGGATCAAGGACTGGTTGTTTGGCCATCCTCGAATAGTCATACCGGCGCTCGCAGCGCTGATCGCTGGTATTACTGTGTCAGTCTTCGATCCCCTAAGGACTTTCAGCATTCGCGCGCACATCACAAGGAACTTCCATATAGAGGACAATGCTATCTTCAAGTGGTTTAAGACGCAAGGCGAGGACCTGATCAATAAGGTCCGGTTATTGGGGCAGGCAGTCGACGCGGGAGAGCCTGGAATGCAGGTTGTCTGGGATGATCGGAAAGGCGAGATTGAACAGATTCGATCTTGGCTCATGGAGACGGCCGACACATTCATTATAGTCCAAGGGCCTCGCGGTAGCGGCAAGAAAGAGCTTGTGCTCGACCATGCTCTACAACACAAGCGGGAAGCTCACCGAGTGTTGGTGGTCGATTGTAAGCCGATTCAAGAAGCACGTGGTGATGCTGCTACAATTGCTGCAGCTGCGAATCAAGTTGGATACCGACCAGTTTTCAGTTGGCTGAACAATGTGAGTGGATTGATGGACCTTGCTGCTCAAGGTATGACTGGTGTGAAAGCTGGCTTCAGTGAGACCCTGGAGAACCAGCTATCCAAAATTTGGAACAACACTGCGACGGCTTTGAAGGACATCGCACTTGAGGGCCGCCGTAAGGATGACCCAGATGCTGGTCTCAGCGATGATGAGTACCTGGAGGCACACCCCGAACGTCGCCCTGTTGTGGTTGTCGACAACTTCCTCCACAAGGGCTCTGAGCCAGGCGCAGCCATGGTCTACGACAAGCTTGCCGAGTGGGCTGCGAGATTGACGACGAGCAACTTGGCTCATGTCATCTTCTTGACCAACGACGTATCTTTCAGCAAGTCCCTCAGCAAGGCGTTGCCTGACCGGGTCTTCCGCACGATTCCTCTCGGCGACTGTTCTCCCCAGACAGCGAAGCGCTATGTCATCAATCACCTGGACTTCGATGCAGTCATGGATGACAAGGCGCTGAAGATTCAGGGCAATGAGGAGAAGAGGCTCACGCCGAGCCAGAAGCGAGAAGACCTGCGTGAGCTTGATGAAGCGATTCCATTGTTGGGAGGACGTCTAACCGACCTCGAATTCCTCGCTAGGCGCATCAAAGCTGGCGAGACGCCATCGAAAGCCGTCAAGGAAATAATCGAGCAGTCCGCCTCTGAGATCCTCAAGATGTTCCTCTTACTGGGCAACGAAAGCCGCGAGTGGACTCCCCAGCAGGCATGGACACTCGTGCGAAACCTGGCCCACTCCAATGCACTGCGGTACAACGAGATGCTCTTGCTGGACGCCTACAAGTCCGGTGGCGAGAAAGCACTCGCAGCGCTCGAGCAAGCCGAGCTTATATCTGTACAGTCGCTTAATGGGCGACCGTACAGCATTAAGCCCGGCAAGCCTGTATACACACCTGCTTTCAAACGACTGCTGGACGATAAGGTCCTCGCCGCTAAGATGGACATGGCGGTGCTGGGCGAGACGATCGGGAACGAGAACAAGTCCATCGACAAGTACGAGCAGGAACTCCGGTTGCTTGCTGAGCTGCCGAAGACGCCTGGCGAGCTCAACGATAGGATGTACTGGCTCCTCGGGAAGATCGCGTCGAGCCAGAAGAAGATCGAGGAGCTTGAGCGGGAGAGTGCTCAGAGGAAGAAGATTTTACAGACGGAGTATTGAGATCGGTTGTGTTTGTAAGATACGTTTAGCTGTGAACGTGAAAGCCTCGGCTTCATGGTGCAGTTGGTTACTTGGCTACTAGTTAGGAAAGTGTAGGATGATGCAGGAGACTTGGATAAGTTCTCGTCTCAGCTACTCATGCATGAAAGGCCTACGCATCTCTGCTTTTGGTGCCGTTTTTCATAATTATTAGCGGAATGCGACACCGTTGCGGTCTTTGCGTCCCTGTGCCGAGAGAGGATGCCTCACGAGTTCATCAGACGGCCGTTACAGTAACGCGAGTGCCTGATTGCTGGCATGAATTCCATAACAGGCAAAACTCATTGCGAGCCACAACTCGGGACCATGAAGGTGGAATGAAGACGGATGAAAAAAGAGAAAACTGTTTTGTTTGAAAGAAAGACAAAAAGGTTTCATACAAAATCGCATCAACAATCGAAAGCGCAAAAAAAGTCCACTATCAAAAGGTCCGAGCTGTGCTTCTAGCTACTACTCTGAAAGATTTTCTTGTACCATCCCCCCTCCTGCGTCTCTTGACCATCTTAGGCGATGAAGGAGCGAGCGAAGCGCTTGGCCGACGAGGCGATCGAGGAGAAGATCTTTGGGCCTGGGATCGGGTAGCTGGTCGGGTTGCTGTAGATGTTGAACTCGATACCAGCTTCATCTGCCGTGTAAAGCTCGTCGTATTGACGGCAGTCGGCACCGTCGTTGCAAGGCCAAGCGTTGCCAGAGCCGGAGACCTTGACGTTGAAGCACATTGGGTAGTTCTGAGCACCGTCTTTTTGGCCAGCTGAGTGCAAAGCGATGATCTCGTGACGCAGAACGAAGTTGCCCGCGGCAAGGTTGGAAGGAATTTTGTGAGTCCAAGTCAAGTCGTCCTCTGTAAAGCGTTCTTAGTATCAAGCTTCTGAATGCGATTCAAATATAACTTACCGAGCAGCTTGTCGGCGGCCCACTTGTTGCTGCTTGGGTCAATAAGACCGGTCTCGTCAATCTTGAACCAGTCAAGAGATGACGCATCTTTCAGTTGAGTGCAATCGCCGTTGCAGCGAGCCATGTAGGCGGTGATGGGCCCCTTGTGGCTCTCCGGCCAGGTGTTCCACTGGAAGTCCATGGTGTCACCCGCCTTGACCGGAATGTATTCATTGCCTGGCGTAGCACCCTCGTGGCAAGAGATGTTGACACTGTTGTACTGCGGTGGGTCAACGAAGCCGTTGTCCTGGTTGTAGGCCCTCCAACCGGCTTGGTCGACCTCGTTATAGATCCAGTTGGGAGAGGCTCCAGCGTACGTCTGGCCACCCGTAGTCACCTGCTGGACGAAGCCATGCGCTGAAACGGCAGGGATGGAGGCAATGGCTGACAGAGCAGCAGCAGCGACGGTGAAGGACTGCATTTTTTCTGAAGTCTTTTGAAAAATTGGACGAAAGTGCGTCTTCTGTGGTAAAGTTGGTGCGAGAAGAATTGGATAGAGAAACCGCTCAGCGGTATGTGTAGCGAATGGCTGAAGTTGGGGGAGAAGGAAGTGGCTTGCACTGTTGATGATGGAGAACGAGAAAGCATCTCATCTGGTGGAATCCATGGGCTTGATATATTCGCTGAGAACGGGACTGGCGGTCGTCGCCAAGCGCGATTTTGCCGTGTATATTAAGCCTTTCCATCCACTGCACTTATTGCAGGACTGCACAGGTCCATTCATCGGTGTGTAGATTCTTCTACGCGAGCTACAGAAGCCGCATGTCTTCAATATGGAACAATTCCAAACGTTCAATAGCCCCTTGGCGCTAGATCTTCTGCATGGGTCCTCGGCCAGACTGGAATCTCGGCGGCCAGAGACTGAATTGCGGCTGGTATTGGCCCATACACATGACGGATACACAGTTGTTGTACATGCCGCATCCGGCTTGTCTCCTCCATCTTCATGACTACCGGTGCATACAACCATATTGCCCCTCATTCTTTCTGCACAATGGTGCGTTCGCAAATTGACACCTTCCCCATCAAGATCAAGATGGTGTCGCTGCGTTGTTCGCTTGGGTCACATGTTACACGGAGTATGTCCCAGATTGACATTGCCAAGGCTACTTCACTCTCGAATAGAGTGCTGGGTCCAGCTCGGGTGCCAATCGAAGAAGCCGGCGTGAAACACTGGAGGGATAGAGGCTCAGAGGCCCGGGCTCCGAAGTTCCATCATCATTCGGCTAAAGATGTGTGCCACGTGCATCCGGGCTTTCGCAAGTGCTTGGCGTTTCAGTACGCTCTTCGCCATGCTGCTGTGCAACCGCGCTGTCGAGGGGGCCAGTTAATATCCTCATCATGCAATATCCCATGCAATATCCCACACAATGCATTATAAGGATTATGGCACCTTACAGCTGGTCGACGCTCGAGGAATTGGCTTGCGAAGCGGCGCTGATGGTGCAATCCGTGCCAGGACCTTAGGCTGTTTAGGTCTGGATGCAGCTTGAGCTGTCGTCGAAGACCGTCGTCATGCTTGACTGTATTGGATTTAGAGCCAATCTAGAATAATCAACATTTTTTTTTGGGCAGGAGCCGGGCAAGAAGAGAGCAAAAAGAGAGGGAGACAGCAGAGAGCGCAACACGGGCTCATGGCGAGCTCTTGAAGAGTCTATAAGCTCTCATATACGCGCCTGCGCTACCTGCGCCGCAAACCTGCTCATACTCACTCGGCATTTCGGTGTCATCGCATCAATGCGCTTTGACGAAGACTTCCCTGACCTTACAGACCTCACACCAACATTTACCCTGGATTGCAAACGTTGGATTACCTGCATAGCACCATTTCATCACGAAGATGACTCCACCGACGAGCCACGTCAATCTTGCTCTTCCGAGGGAGCGAGTGAGCTGCTTGTAGACACGCAGCAAAAGATTGGGTTTCGACCTTTGCTCGCGTCCCTTGGTGTATTAGGAAGGCTGCTGGCTGACACATCTGTTACTCTCCCACCCGTTCTCCTACTGATCTTTGGAAACTTTCCACGCCTACATCACCGCTCTTGAGACTGTACGAAGTCCATTACCCGACAGCACTGCGATTTGGCAGACCAATGCGAATTGTGCAGCCCATCGAACTCACTTGGTCTTGCATATCAAGTAGCTCCTTCGCAAGAAGCGTCTGTTGGTACAAAAACCAGCCTTCGCTCTGCTGCAATGCCAGGATTGCATCCGATCCCGTAGAGTGTTTGCCGTCTTTGTGGAGCTTTTAATGTTCACACCTGTCACCATCTAGCATTCGAACGAATTCGCCATGCATGCATTTATATTCCCTGCGAAAAGGATGCCAACACAATTGGTCGATCATTCTTTCTTAATCACAATCGCTGCGCGACTGAGCGGTTAATGATCTTGGCGCTGCGAAAACCTACCCCAGCGCGAGACCGGAGAGCTGATGAGGCGCTTCGAGGTTCGGTTAAATACGCACAGACAGCAAATGCGCGCACATGATTGGTTGAAATAACAACACCTCTCCAAAGTTATACCACGCAAGAAGCATCATTGCATCCCACTGCATCGTTGAAGTCGACGGCGGCTAGACAAATAAAGATGGGTTCCGATTTTGGACACCATTTTGTAAAAATATGTGTTGAGAGAAGGCGCTCTCAAAGAGTACTCGACACTTTTTCCCACCTCTTCCGTGACAGCGTGGTCTTCCTAACACTCGATTACGCTCGCAGTCTGCACACAAGTCTGTGATGCGATGGTATCTCTGCATTTGGGTTACCTTATTACCTCCAGCTTAGCAATAACATCAGCAAAATTTGTCCCAGCGTCACTGTGCTCAGGGTCAAGTCTTTCATGCTCTGAGGAGTGGAATTTCACATCAGCAAGATCTGACTCAAGTACCGTTGCAACGTCTAGCGCTGCAAGGATTCGACCGGCCGCGCAGAGCGAAAGGAGTGCTGCAATCAATCCTTACCCGACACACGACGGTCGGAAGAGGCAGAGGAGCACGGGGATCTTGAATAATGCACCATATGCCAATTCCACTTCAGAATTTGGAACCAAAACCGTTGCTTCCATTGGTCGTTCGACAGAACAAACTAATGCGTCGCTGTCGAAGAATATTACATCAGAAGCGTATGCCTGCCAACGGAGCTCAGTAGCTTACGAAGAAGCTGAAGCTGCACTATCTTACTCAACGACCTACGAGAGTCAGAGCTGGAGCGTTCCAGTGGGCCTTGCAGACGTGTATACTACTGTTGAAGGCATCCCTGTCGCCCATGGAACTTTGACCTCCACTGGCGTAACATGGACGACTTCAACATATGCGTACAGTACTGCAATCAACAAAACATTTTCGAGGCCTGACTGTTGGATCAATCATGAAATCTGTATTGACATGTACAGCGACTACATGGAGAGTATGGGGCTCACATTATATGTTGACGACCTTCCTCCAGTCAGCCCTGCACCAACAAACTCCCCGCGGTGTGCAAGGCCGCTCTTTCCTTTGGACAGCGAAGGCGATGGGACTTCAATAATTGGTCGTAAGTAAGATCCCCGCAGTATTTTTGCACAGAGCTGCTGCTGACAGGTGAAAGCACCTTGTTCGTTCTGGGGTGGCAACGTCGAGCTATTCTACTGGCCCCCAGAGCCAAGTACTGTTTCCAGTCCCATCACTGCAGCACCCAAGATGGTGAAGGAAGCTATCACTGTGATTCGTAATACTACTCTGACAATGACTTCACCGTCTGTTTACGTTTCATTTGACGTCCTCACTGCATGGAGCGAAGCGGCAAAATGGGTCTTTGAGGACTTTGGAGGGGTCTCCGATATAGTTCTTCAGAGCCAGATCGGCGACACTTACAGCAACTACATTTTACCAATGGACCCTCAGGATGTCTCTACCATTCGCTTAATAGTGAGCGATTGGCCACAATACCTACATTCGCTGACCGCGTACGGGAGCCGAAACGAGGATTTGATCTCTGGAAGCTATGATCACACGACAGGATCACACAGTGGAAGACTTGGGGAGCCTTTTCTAATGGATTTTGCGGGTCTAACAGCGCCGTCGCCACGAGAGTATTTCTTGAATCCAGCTTGGGCGTGTACTTATGGAGGAGATCTGGAATGCGGTACCATCTTCAATGGAGATCACAAGCCACAATTGTCTCTGCCCTCGCAGCTTTATAACTTGGATCCTGCTTGGAGCTCATGTGAACCTTATCTACTCGGGGTCTATGACCCGTACGTTGCACAAGGCCGACTCTCTCTGTAACAAGCAAAGGCTGACTATGTAAATCCTAGGCCGAAGGCACTGACTGCCGCAAAAACGCTGAAGGCTCCTGCATATCCGACTGAAGCTCAGCCTAGTCTAAGCACCCCAGCAGAGGCAGCAAGCACGCTTGTATCTCCCACGCCTTACGCTACGAGAACGGAAGATCACGCTCTATTATTCAACACAAAATGGGGAGCTGCGTCCAGCGAAGCCTTGCCGAGCTCTTCGAGCGCCAAAGGATCTTCACAAAATCATGACCAAGAGTCCAGATCTGCGATCGGCCAGCTTGAATCAGAGCAAACCGAGGCATCACCCACAACGTCTGCAGAAGAACTTGTTGCAGAGACTCCTTCGTCGCTGTTGAATCTTCATGCCTCTCACACAAGCGATGCTCCCCTTCCTGCTGTAGTCAGCAGTGCACAACCTGGGAGCTGGAACGAGGATCCCACAGCTGCCACTACCTCAGCCAGTCTACCGACACACGAGTCCGATCCGACGAGCCCGAGTGCTGAGACCGACACTGACAGCGAAACGGCCCAAAGCTCAGAGACTGTGTTAGGCACGTCTCAACCCGGCAACGCACTCTCAGTCCTGTCTGCCGCATATGAATCGTACTTGTCGACTGAGACAAGTACTGCCCTGCCTGTAGTAGTGACCTCGTCTCTCCCGATGGAGACGTCCACGACACAATCTACAGTGCTGAATCTTGGCTCGACCTCCCTCACCATTCTCGAACCAACACCAGGGGGAGCCATAATAGTGGGCACTAGCACAGTACAACCAGGAGCCCAAGTATCATTCGACCAGCGGACGATCAGCTATGGCTCAAGCGGTATTGAAGTGGTTCATGCAGGCTCGACGAGCACGTACACTTTCGACCCAATGCCTAACCCTTCTAAAAACCTTGAAGAGGATCAGGATGTTCGCGAGACTTTCACGATAGGAAGTATGACGGTGTACAGACCAGAGAGTACCGAACTAGCGGTTGTCGATGGTACAACGCTATCCGTCGGTGGCTCTGCGCTTTCAATGGAAGGACAAGAGCTGAGTCTGGTCCCGTCAGGCCTCGCTGTAGCAAGTGGCTCGGAAACCAAGCTCTTGCCCTTTACTGGTGCCGTTCGTCCAACGTCAAGTGTCAGTCCTGAAGTTGCTACTTTGACGATTGCAAGCAGTACCATTACCGCGACTAGACTTGCTCCGACCGCTGTAGTCATCGATGAAACCCAGACGCTACAAGTCGGCGGTACAGCGTATACAGCTGATGATGGAATCGCACTGACACTTGGTCAAGAGGGCTTGGTAATAGCCGACGGAGACCAAACCAGCACTGTGCTTGCCACCAGCAAATCATCTCCTCCACCTTCCCACCAAACCATGATAAAAGCCGGTGGACAGACATGGACCGCTGCACCGCTCTCGGTAAACGACGGCTCACAGGGGGTCTCAATCGGAGACACGACGCTATTCCAAGACGGCCCTGCCCTGACACTCTCTGGTAACGTTCTCACAGCTGCTAGCGATGGAAGGCTAGTATTGCAGGATTCGAGCATGACGACTACAGTCCGATTGCCCGCGCTCGCCAGCCAGGAAAGCGTCGCAGCTTCTACTACATCTGGGACTCGTGCTGAGCCTGACGCTGAGGAGGAAATGACCTCAAAAGTGCCAAGTGAATCCGAACCCACCGCGACAGCGGCCAGCTCGACGCAAAGCGTTCGTGGCGCTGGAGTGAGCATCTCTGCTGACCCGTCGTTTGGGCTGTATATACTTGGCTTGTTGTTGCTTCTTGTGTAGATACTTTAGAGAAATCATAAAGTTTTCACCCCACCCTTTTTTCCTGGTCATGCTACAGAGCAAAAAGAACTTCTACGTGAGGACGACAAAACTTGACCCGCCCTCCCTGTTCTTCCTCTTCGCCCGTGCTTCCAGAGACATGTTGTTTATTGTAAGAAGGCAGGAAAACAGGTTTCAAGCGGACGGAGGGGCCAATAATTAGACGAGGTCTTTGAGATGAAGGGACTGGAGTTTAGCAAGCAATAGAAAAGAAAAAGAAGAAAAAAAAAGGAGAGTGTGTGTTACTTTTGAATGGTGGATGTCTATATATACATAAACTCCCCTTTGCCCCAGCCCCGTTCTTTCAGGAGCACGTCTTGACAATTGCAAAAGGGTGAACAAACGCCGATACGCCATCACGCTATGCAATTAGCTCCCCGACTACCCAGGGGCAAGGAAGGGCTGGGTGGGAAAAAAAAAGGAGGCAGAACTGTTCCTTTTCCTATCCAATCTCCCCCACTTCATCCTAGTAACAAAAATTTTGGAGGAAGAAAAAACAAATAGGTAAAGAAAGGCAAAAAAAAAAAAAAAAAACCACAAGCCAGAGATCAAATCCTTACATCCCAATCTGCCCCCTAACCCACTTCTCCAGCCCGCCCTTGGCAATGATCTCCTGGACATTCGGGGGCAGCTCGCCGACGCTCTGGCGCCATTCTTCGCCGCCTTCGCCCTCGCGGACGATGACTTCGGAGCGTCGGACGTCCCAGGTGAAGGTCCAGCCGGTGCGGATGGTCAGCTGTTGCTGCTGAGGCGAAGGTTGCTGCTGGGGCGCCGGTTTGGGCGAGTCGAGACTCTCGGCGTTGAGGGCGGGTTCGGTGATGGGGGATTTGCCTGCTTGGCCCGTGGCGGCAGCGCTAGTGGTAGCAGAGGGGGAGAAGGCGGCGCGGAGACGTTGGATCAGTTTGGGCACTTCGACCCCCATCAGCGCGTTGTTGATCGCGTTGCGGCCGAAGATGTTCCCGAAGCTGCCGGCGACGACGAGGGGGATCTTCTTCGCAAGGAGGGCTGTGGCGGCCTGCTCGCGTGAGCTGCCGCAGCCGAAGTTGAACCCGCTGACGAGGATGTCGCCGGCGCGGGCGATCTGGGGGAAGGTCGGGTCGTAGTTCTCCATGGTTACCGAGGCCATTTTGGCTGGGTCTGAGGAGAAGGCGTCGTCGTAGGTGTATTTGCCTGGGTAGATGGCGTCGGTGTTGACGTTGTCGGCGTTGCACCAGACGATCTCGCCGGAGACTTTTTCGGGGAAGCCGGGAAGGATGTCGGTCAGAGTGGTACTTGAGGGTTCGTCGGAGGACTTTTCGCTGGATTTCAGAGGTAGTGCGGTTGATACCCCGCCGCTCTCGCCCGAGCCGGCAGTGAGTCGGTCTTCGCCTTCCTTTACAGCCGCTTCGGCCTCTTTGACGAGCTTGTCCAATGCGTCCTCAATGGTGATCATCCTCTCCTCCTCCGGGATTCCGTCTCCTTCTCCCTTGTTAACTCCTGTCCAGCCCTCAGGAGTCTGATACCATCCCGGTCCCGCCAACTTTCCTTGCAAAGCAGAAGCAGCTACGACCTCGGGACTTCCTAGGTAAGCCTTAGCATCTGTGCTTCCCATTCTGCCCTTGAAGTTCCTGTTCGAAGCGGAAATGCCCACCTCGCCAGGCTCAAGAAGCCCAGTACCAAGGCCGATACAGGGACCGCAGCCGGAGGGAAGCGGCTCAGCGCCAGCTTCAAGCAAGGCTTGCCAGTCACCCTGTTCCTCAGCAGCTTGCTGTTCTGGAAGAGAAGCAGCGGCAATGTAGAACTTGACGCCGTCAGCGATCCGTGGGATCTTGCCTTCAGGGTGTGCAGCGGCAGCATCCTTGAAGACCTTGGCGGCGGCGGCGATATCAGTCCGACGGCTGTTGGTGCAGGAGACTAGATAGGCCTTGTCGACTTTGATGTTCTGCTGTTCGAGCTCTGCGAGTGGAGTGGCAACTTTGACGCTGTTGGGGCCGGAGACATAAGGAGAGAGGGTTGAAAGATCTAGGTAGAGCTCTTTGGCGTACTTGGCACCTTTGTCGGCCGTCAAGGGGTTGCCGAAAAGCTCATCCAGCCGTTCATGGTTAAAGCGCTGGGTTGTATTGCTTGCGGTTTCGGAGGGCGACGTGTACATGCTGGCTTCTGTGGCCTTGTACCGTAGCCAGCCTCTCAGCACGTCGTCGATGGGGAAGAGCCCAGACAGGGCACCCCACTCGGTCGTCATGTTGGCGATAGCCAGTCGGTCATCCACTGGCAATGAGCGCATCGTGGTCGTGTCGCCAGTAAACTCGATCGCGTGGTTCAAGACCTCGTCGTTGTTGAACAATCCACACAGGGCCACAATCACATCCTTACCAGTCACACCTTCGGGCAGAATCCCAGTAAAGTTGACGCGGGCAATGGGCGGGATCTGCCACCATGTTCGTCCTGTCGCCCAGATAGAAGCTGCATCTGTCCGTACTACCGGCGTACCTAAGCAAGCTACACCACCGTACATGTTGCTGTGGCTATCACTGGCGACTGCCATGGTACCTGGCCAGGCATAGCCTTCCTCCACCATGATCTGGTGTCCAATACCCCTGCCGGCGGGATAGAAGTCGACGCCCTGGTTCTTGGCAAATTCCTCGATCTGGCTGTACTTCTTCAAATTCTTCTCCGTCTTATTCTGGACATCGTGATCAAGCGTCATAACAATCTGATTGGAGTTGTGGATCTTCGAGGCGCCAATGGACATGAACTTAGTCGCAACAGGCCAGGAGTTGTCGTGGGTCATGCAGTGATGCGGTGCGAGAGTGACATAGTCGCCCGACTTGACCACCTTCCCGTCCGGCAGGCCATGGCTGTAGCGCTGCACGATCTTCTCGGTCAAAGTCTGCGGAGTGGTGGGCGGAGGCTCTTCTCGGGAAAGGAGCTCGGGGGGAGTAGAGGCGAGCTGGGAGGGGAAGGCGTCGAGCGTCTCGGCTTGGCATCTTCGGAGGGAGGTGCTGAGGTACCGCGGGCGATGGTGAAGGTGTGTGCTGGCCGGGAGAGTGGCTCGCGGGAATGCGCGAGCTGGGCGGAGAGCTGCTGGGGAGCGGAGGAGTCTCTGGAGACTGCGGCCGGAGCGGAGGGCGGCCATGGTTCAGGCGCAGGGGGCGCGTCTATCTCTTCTCTATCATATACGTCGGACAAAAGTCTTGGTGATCCTCCTTTGACGCTGCTCGAGATGATGGCTCAATCAATACAAGAATGAATATCTCGTCCAACCAATGGCGAGTGTCGCGATTATTCAATCGGCCATGAAACTTTCTCCCGATGTCGGCTCTTCCCCAGGAAACTAGGTACTATGTAAAGTCCTGTGCCTGTGCTGCTTTAGAGTGCGGCCGTAGCCGAAACGGTTCGTTCAGGTCGGCGGCAGAAATGCATGCAGCATGCCCCTCCATCGACTCATCCCCCTCCATCTCATATCAAAAAAGATAAATTAACCTTTAATTCTTACACTCCAGTTCTTTCCTTCACCGCATGTCCTCTCTGTTCCAAACAATCACAGCTCCCTTCCGCTCTTCATCTGTGCCCAAAATGGTCAACCGAGAAGACGTCCACTACTTTGGCGCCGGCCCTGCCCCGCTTCCCACCCCCGTCCTTGAATCTGCCTCCAAAGTCCTGCTCAACTACAACAACACCGGCATTGGTCTGACCGAGCTCTCCCACCGCTCCTCCGAAGCCAATGCCATCCTCGCACACACCCAATCCTGCCTCCGCAAGCTCCTCGACATCCCCGAAAGCGATGGACCGGATGGCTACCAGATCCTCTTCCTGCAGGGCGGCGGCAGCGGAGAGTTCAGTGCCGTAGTCTACCACATGGTCTCCGCATGGCTTGGGAAGCTGGCCAAAGAGAAGCAGCAGGGTCTCGACCAGGAGGCAGAGAAGATGAAGCTCGACTACCTCGTCACGGGATCCTGGAGTCTGAAAGCAAGCCAGGAAGCCGCACGCCTGGTTGGCAGCGAGCACGTCAACATCGTCACCGATAGCCGCAAAGCCCGTTCCAACGGCAAATTCGGCACTATCCCCAAGCAAGACGACTGGACACCCACCAAACATGCCGAGAACGTCGCCCTCACCTACTACTGCGACAACGAAACCGTCGACGGCGTCGAATTCCCCTCCCTCCCGGGCTCCGGCAACTTCCCCAACCTCGTAGCCGACATGTCCTCCAACTTCCTCTCCCGCCCCATCAACATCCGCGCCCACGCCGCCATCTTCGGCGGCGCACAAAAGAACGTCGGCACGACGGGAATCACGCTGGCCATCATCTCCAACGCCATCCTCCCGCCTCACGCCTCCATGGCCGAACCCACTTTACTCCGCAAGCTCGGCCTCCCCAATGGCCCCATCGTGCTCGACTGGCCCACCATCAGCAAGAACAACTCCCTGTACAACACCCTTCCCATCTTCGACGTCTGGATCGCAGGACAAGTCATGCAGCGCCTACTGGACCAATCCCCCGCCGACAAATCCCCCCGCATTACCGCCCAGGAGTCCGAGTCCAACCAGAAAGCCTCCCTGCTCTACTCGGCGCTGGACTCGCATCCGGAGACCTACCACGTCGTGCCGGACACCGCGGTGCGGTCGCGCATGAATCTGTGTTTCCGGGTGCGGGGCGGGGATGAAGGGGTGGAGAAGGAATTTTTGAAGAAGGCGGAGGCGCAGGGACTGTTGGGGCTCAAGGGCCATAGGAGTGTGGGTGGTATGCGGGTCAGTAATTACAATGCGGTGCCGGTCGCGGCGGTGGAGAAGCTGGCGGCGTTTTTGGTCGGGTTTGCGAGGGAGGTGGAGGAGAAGAAGTGAGGGGAAGGAAGGAAGTGAGTGAGATGTTCTCAGGGATGGAATTGGCTTGTATCTGGATTGTTCCTTTCTGGTTTCTATTCAAAAGCGTGGGCGTTAGTTATGAGAAAGGAGAAGGGTTGGATGGACCGGATTTTCGAAACGGGGTGGTTCTTTCTATGCCTGAGCTGTTGGCATTACACATTATTCAACATTACCAAAAGGAATGCATCACAGTTTACACGCTATGTCCGATGCATGCGAAAGAACATGTGGAATTATCTATGTATCCCCATACTTTCTGTCGAGCATTCATTAATCGATTGCCCTGCAGATGGACTCTTTTGCGTTGCAGTTTAGTATGTCAATACATTGGATTCGATTCCAAAGCTGCGGCTTCGATGAGGGAGGTGAAGATGTCGATGTGGGGGAAACAGTTTCAATTGTCGATACTTGTTTTGGTTATAACCTCACCTCTGAGGCTAGAAGAGAATATCTTTAGTTGTTGCAGCCGGACTGAAGCTGGGATACACTTGTTACATTTCAAGTTCTTTTGTACGTAGAAGGTCTTTTCCTTTTCCTTTACATTTTCTTTTCCTTTGGTGGGTTCTGGGAAACAGCGACAGAACATTTTCTTTCACTCTTTTGAGCACCGCGCATCCCAAGAATAAGGTATAGACGGGAAGGGATGTTTCTGATCCTGATCGGTGCGTCGATGTTCCTAACAGCCCCCGCCTAGGGACGGTCTAGGCGATCCGCTTTTCAAGCAGGCCGAACGGCTGGCTGGAACGGGATGACTAACGCCAAAGCGTGGCCAACGCGTGCTCCACCTATTATGGATTCACTAATATCCAACGCTATGACTGGCCCGTAACCAGTTGCTATCGCGAAACAAGTGACGAGCGAGCCTCACAATGCTGCAGGCGCTCGGCCATGGAGCTCACCTTCGTGCATCAGTACGCAGGTGACACGCCGAAACGGAGACGGCTGGCGAAGGCGTGCGAGTCCTGCCGAGCCCGTAAGGCAAGTGCATCGTCCGCGTTGTCACAGCGCCGGCCCATCTTCACCACCCGAACTATCGTCTAACTTTGGCTCCTCAGAAAAGATGCGTGCACTTCGCAAACGGCGATCATGAAGGCGAGACGGACGGCAGTGATGGCGCTGCGGCCGCTCATAACACCGAGCGGTCTTCGGCCGAAACGCCCAATTCCACGGGCGGTGGCAAACGCTTCGTCAGTGACTTGAACCCCGAAGCCGCTTTCCTCAATCGACCGAGCTCGCATGACGGGGAGACGCAACGACCGCCGAACGACGATATAGGGATCTGGGTTGATCGACAGGAGTTCGAAGCCCTTCTCAAGCACAAGAACCAGTCTACCGGTAGCGGCGGAGGAGGAGGCAGTCGACAGGCGTATGCGTCTAGTACCCAGCTGGAACGACCGCATTCGGCTGTCCTTGGTCCTCTTATCGATATCTACTTCCGCCGCATCCATGTCTTCCTGCCACTGTTGGACGAGGATGAGTTCCGCCAGCAACATGCAGCTGGACTTGTGCCAGAGCCACTCGCTCACGCGGTGTGTCTGGTTGCTGCGAAGGATGCTCAAGCCGAACCGCACTTGAAGCTCGGAAATTCATCAACCGCGCTCCCCCCTCGAGATTTCTGCAGTCGACTTCACAGTTCCGTCATGGGAGCCCTTCGAGCGCCGTGCAAATATGACAAGGTCACGCTCATTAGGATTTTGGCTCTAGTCTCCATGCACAACGTAAGCTTTGAAGCGTTTTGACACCGACTAGAGGTCGTGAGCAATTACTGACAATGATGTGACAGGAAGGAGCAGATGTCGCGGAAGACGCCTCCATGCTCCTATCGCAAGCCATGCACCATGCTCAAACCCTAGGAATCCACCTCGGACAACAATCAACGACACCCACCGGCATGGACCTCGCCATGAAACGCTTATTCTGGTGCCTCTACGCTCTAGACCGAGCCAACTCCAGCATGAACGGGCGACCCATCATCATGAGCGACGTGGACATCGCCATCGACCCCTTCCACCCGGGCGAGAGCGGTTTCCCCGCCTTCGAAGCCTGGCTCCGCATCACCGACCTGCTCAACCAAATCATCGACTTCTACCGCCCCCGCGTGTCGGTCGACCTCACAGGCTGGGAAGACCACTACCCAGACCTGGAAAGCATCTTCGACGCCTCGCAAGCCTGGGAGCTCTCGCAATCCGAACAAGCCACCCTGCACCTCTTCTACCTCTGCACCGCCGTCCTGTCCCACCGCTCGCGCGGCATCAAGCAGATATCCCGCGGCACGCACTCGGCGATCCGGCAACGGCTCTGCGCCAGCGAAGTCCTGCGTCTGATGGAATCCAGCTACGGGCTCGAGCTCAACGGCTTGCCCTTCGTCCCTTATTCCGTCTCCCTCGCCTTGTCCGTCGCGTACCAGCACCTCCGCCAGTCGCAGTTCCGGCACCAGCAGGAAGACGCCCGCGCTATGGTCCGCCAGTGTACGAGGATCCTGCACGCTTTACGGCGGACCTGGAGCTCGGCGGATGCGATGGCGACGCTGGCTCAGAAGGTCCTGGATGAGCTTGATCGCGCCCCGAGTCTGGCTTCGTTCCGCGTGAAGCGCGTCCCTGTTAGTGCGGCGGGCGGGGGAGGGACGAATATTACGGGCGGCGTCGGCCGCTCGGGAGGCGGGGCGGCGCCGCGTTTCGATGAGCCTTGTATGCCGGCTTTGAATGGCGATCGGACGGGGCTGAAGGATGCGCTGTTTCAGCAATCTGCTGATCCTGCTGTCAGTGGAGGAGGAGGAGGAGAGTCAGCCGCGCCGGGGATATCAGGTTCGACAAGTGGCGATAAGGCTAGGATTCCAAATGATCCTGCTTCTTCTTCCCATGCACAAGATGTGGCTGGGGGTGGGAGTGGTGGCAGTGGTAACGGGGGAGGAGTCGATCTATTCAACGGCATGGACGATATCTTCGGCACGTACCTGGACCCCAATTATCCGAATCTCGAGGACTTCTCGTTCGTGGATAATATGCAGCCGTTTGACTGGAGCTCTATGACATGAATTGGGCCACCTATATGGAAGGGGAGGGGAAATCAAATCGTTGGTAGTAGCTGAGAGGGATCACCCCCTTACTAAAATTGCATTGGCAGGGAAAAAAGGTCGTTTCTCTTGATCCTCAGAGAAGGAGGACAATAGCGGGAGAACCAAGACGAAAGGGAATCAAGAAAAGAAAATTTGTGTTTCATAGGCGATGTAGGGGGAAAAAAAAATTGGCCAAGATCCTTTCCGCATATCTGAGGTATCCCCATTCTTTCCTTCTAATGTCCCGAAACTTCCAAGAGCCGGGAAACAATGGAAGGAGGGAGCCTATTCCCTTTTAAAAAAAGAAAAAAGCCCGCAAGATACTCGTACAAATGCCTTGACCCCATGCATCCCAACTGACGAGAAGATCAATCTTCTGCTTGAACGAGATTTCGAATGGGATTGACACATCTCCCTTTTCCCCCATCGTCATCAAACTTCGAACTTCTAAGCTCTACCCTGGAGCCAGGCTCTTCTTTCTAGGTTTTTGCAAAGTATATCTCCGCCCCAATCGATCAAAAAATTGGTCTCCTTGCCCCTCCCTCAGTGTCCTCCTCTAATTTTTCTTTCTTTCCCCTCCTCATTCCCCCCTGCCCGCTTTCCTTCCTTTCGTCTTTCCTTCTGCTCTGACTGTCAAGTGAGACAGTAAAAGAAGAACAAGAAGTAGAAGAAAGAAGAAGAAGAAGAACCTCAGGGGGTCATCGCAGCAAAAAGACCAAAAAAAATAAAAAAAAACGTCAACAAACGCCAGAGAAGAACGCCTCGCTAGCCCCGAAATCTGAATTTCCCTCTCTTTTTTATTTTGCATCGATCCAAAGATATAAAGATAAAGATATCACAAAAAAGGCGATTCAAAAAAAAAAAAGAAAGAAAAAAAAAGACGATCCACATGCCCCAGAACTGGGCCCAAATTGCCCCCAAGACGGGGAAACGAGAGAAAAGAAAGGACACCGTTATCCTTCCACTCCTACTCCCACCCCCCTAACCCCGTGACAGCCTCCTGCGCCGCGACCGCCGTATTCACCGCCACCTGGTACGCATTTCCCGCGAGCTCGACCACGGCCCCGGAGGCCGCGTGCGCGCCATCGCCTAGCTTATCTGCAGCGGCGGCGGGGATGTGAAGTGTGGTGGTGGTTGATGAGGAGGTAGTGTCGGTCCAGGTCCCGTAGACGCCGCCCGCGCAGTAGTAGTATCCCCGTCGCGAGATGGTTAAGATGTGGTCGGGTAGGTAGAGGATTACGGCTAGGAGGAACATGGAGAGGGTGAGGAAGAGGATGGAGTCTGTGAGGAGAGGGTTGTTAGCGATGGGGACTTTTCTGTTGGTGGTGGTTTTCCGCGGGTCGGGGAGTCACCCCTGGGATAGGATCGGAGACTGGATGTGCCCGTTCGGATGGGAGAGGGAGAGGATGGGAGAGAGAGAGACTTACTAAAGACGAATTTCTCCGTGGGAGTGAGCATGTAGAGGGCGAAGGTGACTTCGTATTGGTAGTTCTTCTTCTGTAACCAGCGCACGAGGCCGGTAGGTTTGTAGAGGAGGAAGGTGGCGGCCATGATGAGGATGGCGGCGAGGGTGGCATATTGGGTGGTCGGGCTGAGGATCTCCATTGTTTGTGGGAAGGGGGGTGTTGGTGTAGTTGTTGGAGTTGTAGTTAATGGAGAGGAGGATGTGGTAGATTGGTCGTAGGCGAATCGTGGTTCGCGGCTTCACAGAAGCATGTGGGACTGTCGTGGTATGGAGATGTCGCAATGGTTGCGAGGCGCGATTGCCTCGCGCTGGGCGGGTTGGAGGAGGTGGTTTCTTTGATCGGAGCGGGTCAAGGTATCCTTGCTGATGCAATTGTTCTTATTGTAGTAGTCGTAGTGGTGATAGTGGACTGACAATGGAATTGAAGAGGAAAAAGGATGGTGTTGATGGATTCCAAGGTTGGGAGAAGGGGTGGTGACAATGACGATGATGTTGTTTCACTGCCAGTTCCAACCTTGGAAGTTCGGGGGACATCTGCATCTTTCACATGGAGGGACGCGTCGTTTCAGGGTCCAAAGTCAGCTCCAGATCGTAAGCTAAACCGGGGCGGACGAGGCTCAGCCAGGCCAGTCAGCCCACCAACTCCCACTGTCGCTAATAAGCTCCCAACCGTGCGCTACTCTAGTACGGTACATAGTACATATAGTCTAAACTCTATACAAGCATCCCCTTAATAGCAATACCGCCTTATAGCAATTTTTTTCTTTAGCTTTTTTTAATTTACTACAAAATATTGCTAGAACCTAGATAAACTCTATAGCAATCGACTAGCTACGTCGCTTACTAAGTAATTGCTATAGAGTAGTAGTATAGAGGTACCTTAGTAGGCACTAGAGCTTTATACTGCCTCTAAACTACTACCTTAGTAGGCACTAGAGCTTTATACTACCTCTAAACTACTACCTTAGTAGCTACTAGAGGCCTTTATAACGGCTTAGAAGGCAAAGAGGACTCTATTTACCGACGAAGAGCGCGCTACGGTTTAGCGCCTACGCGCTAAACACCCTTTAGATACTTAGAGAGAGCTAGCTAAGAGGTTCGAGAGTTAGTTTGGTAAGCCTATTACATAAACTACTATCTGCTACGCCCTTAGTAAGCGATATAGTTACCTTAATAGCGTAGTAGAGCGCTTAGAGCGTAAGAGGTAGCACGTCGAAAGCTAGCCGGATCTTAAAGCGGCTCTTACTTAGTAGGTCGCTACTAAAGAGTATCGATAGCCTATTACTAACGATATCTTAAAGGTTCGAGCTTTATAGTTCTAGCGCCGATTGCCTTAATATTAATACCTTAAAGAGCCTAGATAGAGTAACGGCTAGTTAGGCGGCTTTAAAGCTCGTAAAGGGATAAAGGAGTATACTTAACATAGTAAGGCCGGTAGTATAAATAAGGTAGATATAATAGCAGCTCTAGCTATAGTTTAAGCTTAGCTTGCTTAGTATTTACTCGAAAACTAGTATAACGCTAATAAGACTAGCCTTTTTTAGAAGGCTATACTAGAGCGCTCTCTCTCTACCTACTAGATAACTAGTATTAAGAGCAATAAAGTATAAATTACGCTCTACTTTTGCGTAAATACTACTAGCATATATAAGCTAAAGCCGTAGATAATTAGCTAGTTTTAGAGGCTTACCTGCTTTAGAGCTGCTAGAGTCGACTTAAAGCGCCTCGACTATATCTATCGGTAGAACAAAAAGCACTAGATAACGGCTAAGATCTTTACTAAATAGTTACGTTAGTTTAATCGACAAATAACTAGCCGAAAGGTAGTACTATTGCTCGACAACTTTAGCGCTTACATTGCTGCTTATAATAAGCTTTTAATAGTGCCTAAAGGATATAGCCTTTAAAACACCGAGATTATCTAGTTGCTACCTAATTTAATAAGTAAGACTTAGCCTCTTAATTAGGGGATTATTGCTTTATTTAAAGCAATCTATAAGCGCTACTAGATTCGGTTTATAGGTAAAGAGTTTAATAAGGGCCGAGATCTATATACTACTATGAATTTACTTAAGGCCTTTAGATTTATTCGACGCTCTTAGCAAGAGGTATCCTTATAGACTATAGCTAACTACTAGATCTACGCGTAGCTTTAATAGTCAAAGTAGCCGGTTGTTGCGACCCTACGAAGTAGTGTTACGGGTTTAGAGCTCTTTGGAACAGATGTGTTAAGACAACTAGGTTGTGGGATAACTAATTGTAACAAGGCTGTTAGGTCTCTACCTAATAGTCGGATTGCAACATGAGTTAAACACACGAACTCCTAACGAGAAACATGCCTAGTTATATACATAAGAGATTCGTGTCTTCATGCGAGCATAGTAAGCATTTCTCGTTTTGCTTACTAGTGTCCCCTCCCTTAAGGCGAGCATAGTAAGCATTTCTCGTTTTGCTTACTTACGTGACCTTCGGTTCGTAATTCTTTAGGAGCTGGTTCCGTTTAGCCATGTCCATCCCGTTAGCGTCCGTCTTCTCTTATCTAATCGCTCCGTCTGTCTTACGTGTTCGTAACACTACCCCCCTTCCATTCTAGCTTCGTCCCTAAAGCTTATAGTGTGGTCATCCCCACAACTTAGTCTTCGTTATGGCTTCCCGATCTCATTAAGACCGCCTAAAAAAGGCCGCGACCATCCTTTCCTTCCATTTCGAAAGCCCTTGTCCTTGTAACCATTGCTATAAAAGGAACAAGACTTGTTTCATTATGCCTTCCGGTGGAAAATGCGCCGAGTGCGAGCGCCGTAGTCGTCCTTATGTTGTGTCTTCGTGGGAGGCGCTAGACCGAGCTAGTAACAACCTTTCCTCGAAGATTTTAGAGGATAAGAAAAAGGTAGAACAACTGTTGGACGAGTTAGATAAGGTTCGTCGTCGTCTAGTCCGCAACCGCAAGGTTTAAGAGCAGAACAATACTCGTTCGCAAGAGAAGTAGGATTGTTTGCTGCGCGAACTAGAGACTTCTAAGCAACCTGCTTAATTCTAGGACTTAGCTGCCGTAGATTTTGGTTTCTAGCTTTAGAACGAGCCTTCGCCTTTTACCTTTAACTTCTAGAATGGAAGCGCTTTAGGAGTTTCCGGCAGTTAAGATTAGTAAGTAGTTCCCATGTATTTTCATCGCTAGGATATCCTTTCTACTTAATAAGATATCGCTAACTCTTCTTGTCGTAGCTAATAATCTTTTCGACTTCGTATTCGTCGTCTTCTTATTCCTAGTAATAGAACGTTGTTTGCAGCGTGGCATTAGTGTGTGCGGGTTCCAATAAGGATACATGGAATACTAGATAGATCCTAGCGTCTAGTGGGAGTTTAAGTCGGTAGCTAACTGCTCCTTTTTGTTTAGTAATCAAAAATGGTCCGACTTTGACATAATCCAGTTTCTTCGTTTTCCGCTTTGTTTTTAGGTTCTTCGTTAGAAGATACACCTTATCCCCCTTCTTAAGCTAAGGTGCCGTTTTTGATTCTTTAAATCGCTGCTTTCGGATTTGCTGTTGCGAATGTTGGATTGCATCTCGGGCAGTTGCGTGTGCCCTTTGCAATTCTCCTGCCATAACTATGGCTTTCTCGGCTTTTACTAACGTCCTTGGTTCTATAAACAAATTGGGTGTTTTTCCGTAATTAAGGAAAAATGGTGTTTCCTTTGTTGTTTCTAAAGCATTATTGTTTAATGCTAATTGCGCCACTAGTAATAGTGCAACCCAATTATTTTGTACAAAGTTAACATAGTGCCGTAAGTATGCCTCGAGTAACTAATTTGTCCTTTTAGTCTAACTATCTGTTTCTAGGTGGAATGCCGTAGATAGTTTATGTCTAATTCCAATCTGTCCCATAAGAGATTTCTAGAAGTTCGATGTAAATAGCTTATCTCTGTCGGTAATGAAACTCTCTAGAATTCCATAATGTCTAATAAGCCTGTCTAGTACGAGGTATGCGAGTTCCATAGCTGTTATTAATTCCTTACACGGTATAAAATGTACGTATTTGGTCAAGGTATCTACTATAACAAGTATTAAATCATAAATTACTCCGGTAGCCGGGTCCTTGGATGCCGGTAATTTAATAATAAAGTCTATCGTGACCTCTCTCTATAGTGTATCCGAGGGTTCTCGGAATTAGAGATTGCCGTACTTCGCATGTCGTAATGCTTTGTTCTTTTAGCAACTATCGCATTGTTTAATGTAGTCGGTAACCTTTTTCCGCATCTATAGGAAAGTAAAGTTCCGTCTAATCAAGTCGATTGTCCTCGTAATTCCTAGGTGTCCTGTGGTTTAGCTATTATAGTAGTCTTTAATGCATTCGTGTTCCTTTTCCGGTAGAACTTAATATTTCCTATGTTCAATAGGGAATTCTTCTTGTTTATCTCGTAGAACTCGGAGTATGTTATTAAACTCCTATGTATTCGTAGTAAGGCTTCCATCCTTGTTAACTTTAAGCATTGCTTTCGAATTTTGCTCCTTGCCTTCCATGTAGTCGCTTCTTCTGCTTAGCGCATCTGCGCGCCCATTGTCTTTTCCTAGTGTATACTAGATATCGAACTTGTATTGTCCGAGTAGCTCTAACCATCTACACTATCGACGCGATAGATCCTTAGTAGTTGTGAAGTATTAAAGGTTCTTGTGGTCGGTGTATATTGTTAGTCCTATAGCTCCTTCGCAGTAGACTCTCTAGTGTCGCAATGCTGCAACAATCGCTAACAGTTCTTTGTTATGGATCTCGTAGTTCTGTTCCGCTAGCGTTATTTTCCTTAAGTAATACGCCACTAGGTGTCTTTTGCCATTATGTTCTTAAGTAATGCAAGCACCTATTGCTAAGTCGGATGCGTCGGTTTCGACTTGTACTAGTTTCTTCGTATCGAATAGCATAAGTGTTAGTAACTATATACATGCTTTCTTGAGTTGTTGGAATGCTTTCTGTTGTTTCTCCGTCTATACGAACTTGGTGTCCTTCTTCGTAAGACTCGTAAGTAGGATTGCAAGTTTGGAGTATCCTTTAACAAACTTTCTGTTGTAGTTCGCGAGTCCTAGAAAGGCTTGGATTTCTATAACGTTCTTCGGTGTTGGCCATTCCTTAATGGATTGTACTTTCTTTGGGTCCATCTTAATTCTAGTAGTATTAATAATGAATCCTAGGAATTCGATTTCCTTCTTGTAGAATTTATACTTCTCGGGTGCGGTCTTAAAGTCTACTGTGCTAAGTCGTTCTAGCACTGCCTATACATCTTTAGTATGTTGTTCTCGGCTTCCTTGGGTGAAGATTAAGATGTTATCGACATATGCTATAACGGTTATATTAAGCAGATCTCGTAACACATCGTTAACGAGCTGTTAACATGTCGCTAGGGCATTTGTAAGTCCTATTGGCATGACTCGGAATTAATAGAGCCCGTAGCGTGTCCTAAAAGCTGTTTTCTATTCTTCTCCCTTGGCTATTCGTACTGCGTAGAACGCATCTCGTAGGTCGATCTTTAAGTACCAATTTGCCCCGGTAAGTCGATCTTGCATTTTCTCGATGTTGGGTAGCGGATATCGGTTCTTGACCGTAACTTTATTAAGTCGTCGATAGTCGATTACCATTCGTAGTTTTCCTCCTTTCTTTAGAACGAACATTGCTAGTAAAGCGGCTAGCGATTAGGATTTCTCTATCCATCCTTTGTCGCTCTTTTCCTTTAGCTATCGTCGTTGCTCTTCGAGCTCCTTTTCGGATAACCTATATAGTGGCCCCCATAGTAGATCTTTGCCGGGCTAAAGTTGTATTCGGTAATCCTATGGTTAATGTCTAGGTAAGGCGGCTAATCCTTCCTCTTCCTAGAAGAGCGGTTTCCATTTCTTAAACTCTTTAGGGATCTCTAGAGGTGCGTTAGTTCTCCTTTTATCTCTTACCTCGTAACCTAGCTAGGCTAGCTTAGTGTCTATAGAGACTATCTCCTTGCCGTTTTTGTCGGAGTATGTTATCGGTTAACGTTCTAATTCGCAGAACTGTCTTTCCTTATCTACTATCGCACGCTGTCGATGTATAGGGTGGATGTCGGTAGCGCAACCGCATCGCTTAAACTTAAGTACTCTTTTCCTCTAATCTATTAGAGGGTTGTGCTTTTCTAACTAAGGTGTCCCTATTACGACATCGTAACTAGCTATGTTAACGATATCTAGGCTAATAGTCTCGTGGTGCTATTAGATAGCTAGGACTAGCGGCATTGTTTCGCTGTCCACTTCGGATAGGGATAATCCATCTGCGACCATTAACTTATATCCGCCGTCTTTCTTTCGTCGGGTAGCGATCCCGTTTCGCTAGACAAAGCTAGTCGATATAAAGTTTCCGCTAGCTCCGGAATCGATTATAGCTTGTGTCGTATGTCTATTAACAATGCATTTAGTACGGAATACCGGTGCTGCTAATGCTGTGGGAGCTTCGATAATGTTTACTTCCTAGCGACTACTCCTATCGGCAGGGATCCTTCGTTTTTTAAATAGTATCCTAGCGAGTTAGCATCTTCGAGACAGACTTCCTAATTAAGGGGTCCATGTCGTAGGCCTAGGATAACCTTTCCTTGTATTATTAATACCTTGATTTGTCCTTTAACAGTGGCTTTAACGTGCCCTAGTATCATGTTTCTCCATATCGGTAATTGTACTAGTTGCCCGATGGGTCTTATCTCCCATTGGCTTGCTAACTTAGTCAACTTCTGTTTTATTGCTTCTAACGATATGAGGTCTTCCTAATATGCTTCCTAGATCCGGTGTAATTCGTGGAATCGTCCTTTAACTACTTATATTCGTTCTCTAAGCCTTCTTGGGATATGGATTCCGTTAGGCGTAATGTAGCTTCCATTAGGTTAAAACGTACTTCCAATCGGTGGTCGTTCTTGTACGTATGCTACTGCGTCGTAGTCTACGTTAACGAGTCTATAGGTCCAAAACATTGCTCTTAATCGGTCGAGCATGTTGTCGAATTCGATCGGGTATAGTCGTCGTTTCCCTTAGATCTATAGGAATACGGTTTTAAATTAGTTCGCGATGAAGAGGATTATTCTCCGAGCTAGTCCTACTCCTAAGACTTCGAAATGATATAGTTCGAGGTCGTCGGGTTCATCGTCGTCGGTATATTCTTCTTTAGATGAATCGTTATCCGTCGTAGCGACTGTTTAGGCGATCATTTGTAGTTATTCCAGGTTTGGTCCCGTTAGTTCTAGTTCGGTATCGTTGTTTAGTAGAGATTCTTCTTCTCCTAGCAGTTCTTCTTCCTGCTCGGGGGGTGTATTTTCTTGCAGAGTTGCGTCCTCCCAATTAAATAGTAGTAGAGACCTTCCTCTCCGGGAATTTCCTAAGTCTCTCATCTGCTATAGCGGCTAGCCTCGTACCATCGCGTTAAATTCCATCCTAGCCTTACGTAGCTTCTTGGGATAGTAACCACTTGCTAGCTTGTCTAAGTTATAGGTTTTATAGTAGTCGTCGTAACAACCCGTCCAATGCATAGCCTTATAGTCTAGTTCCGTCTTCGGTTCCTTAACGAGTTTTGATACATCGTAGGCGCCTCGTCCATCGTTTGCTTCGTTAATGGGTTCCTTTACTAGCATTATGTTAAGCTGCTCCTATAGTCGCACCTTTCGTCCGCGGCAGTCTCGTGCGTAATGCCCTATCTTGTAGCAGTTGTAGCACTCTAGTCCTTCTCGTTTCTTTCCTCTGTTGTTGTTCCCTTAGAACTTCCCTTTTCCCTTAGCTCCTCGCATGCCTTTTCCTTTTAGCTTGCGCTAGATAATATCCAATTCTATGGCGTCCGGATCGCGACGAGACCCTCTAGTCCAGCTAGTAGAGTTGTAGCTAGATCGTCCGCGATACTGTCTATTATGGCGTTTTTCTATCTTCCTCTCGTAGAGCCTATCGTCAATTTCGATAGCATCCTAAATCATTAGTTCGAGAGTGTCGTAAGATGCACCTAAGCGTATAAGTTCATCCTTAACGTCGTCCTTAAGTCTAGTATAATACATAGTAAGTAAGGCTTAGTTATCCTACCTAGTTTTGCCTAAATACTCCCTAAACTTAGCGGTGTATTATGAAGTAGACGTCTTCTGTTTCAAGTGTTAGATAACTCGGATGGCGACTTGTTTTTCGTTACTTAACCCATAAATATTTCGAATGGCTTTAACATAATTGTCCTAGCTGTTAAAGATTCCTTCGGTGTCGATGTTCTAGTACAAGACTTCGTGCAACCTAGGTCGAATCCATTGTTGGACTTGTCCCCTAAGGTAAGAGGATGCAAGTAAGGTCTTCTTAGGATCCTAGGTAATGTTTTCGAAACGAAAGTAAAGTGCCATTTAGTTAAGCTAATCGTCGAGCTTCGATCGATCGCTATAGTAATAGTCCGGTCTAGCGACTTTAATATTGTTGTCGTAGGTACGCTACTAAACGCTAGTGTCTCGGTTCTCGGATGGAGCCATTGTTGTCTAAGGTATAAAGTTCCTTAAGGGTGTTTAAAGTGTTGCGACCCTACGAAGTAGTGTTACGGGTTTAGAGCTCTTTGGAACAGATGTGTCAAGACAACTAGGTTGTAGGATAACTAATTGTAACAAGGCTGTTGGGTCTCTACCTAACAGTCGGATTGTAACATAAGTTAAACACACGAACTCCTAACGAGAAACATGCCTAGTTATATACATAAGAGATTCGTATCTTTATGCGAGTATAGTAAGCATTTCTCGTTTTGCTTACTAGTGTCCCCTCCCTTAAGGCGAGCATGGTAAGCATTTCTCGTTTTGCTTACTAGTGTCCCCTCCCTTAAGGCGAGCATAGTAAGTATTTCTCGTTTTGCTTACTTACGTGACCTTCGGTTCGTGATTCTTTAGGAGCTAGTTCCGTTTAGCCATGTCCATCCCGTTAGCGTCCGTCTTCTCTTATCTAATCGCTCCGTCTGTCTCACGTGTTCGTAACACTAGTTTAGTAAGAAGAGGCTTAATAGGAGGTTTAGGTACTACTTTAGAGGCTTTAAGCTTAGTTACAGATTTAGAGCGTAATAGATATCCGTACGATTATTAATCCTCCTAAAGAAGCAGTTAAAGATAATCTAAAGCGCTCTTTTAAGGCTATAGCTTAGTAGTTTAAACTAGCAGTTAAAGAGGACTCTAAAGATAAGGTTGTTAAACAACTACTAAATGTTACACCCTTTAAAGTAGTTTAACTACTTCGAAGACTACACCTTTATAAAGAATAGTCGACTAATAGCACTAGCAACTAGCTTAAAGAGCTTAATTAATATAAAAAGGTGCTTTAGAAGCGCTATAGAAACTCTCTACAGCAAGGCCGACTAGATAGATACTTTATTACGTAATCCTTGGATATAGCAATAATCACTCTATAAGCATTAACCACACTAGATTTTTGTGATTCTTGTAGAAAGTTTCGACTGTAGTAGCTTACACGCGGCACGGTTGGCTATGGGGCCCACCTGCTAATCTTATCTTGCATTGTCCATCTACTCGACCTACCACCACGCGCACCACTCCAATCCCTACCTTTAGGTATCGATGAAATGACAGGACGGCTCGTAAATTGCATGCAACAAACATCACTTGCAACAAGCGTCAAACACTCCCCATCACATCCTCCTCCTCCCCATCATCACTGCCAATGCTCCCATGTCTCCTCCGCACCCCAGCAGCCAACGCGGCACGGCCTCCCACCACTAGCCTCCTGACAGCGATCGGCAGCAGCCCACGCCGCACCTTCACCGGCACCACCCGCCAACACGACAAAGCACTGCCCCCACGCCCCAAGATCCCGGACACCGAGATCGAAGAGAAATTCCTCAAAGGCACAGGCCCGGGGGGTCAAAAGATCAACAAGACCTCCTGTGCCGTCCAACTCCGCCACCTCCCCACGGGCATCGTGGTCAAGAGCCAGGAGACGCGCAGTCGCGAGCAGAATCGCAAGTTCGCGCGCAATATCCTCGCGGAGAAGTTGGATTCGTTGGAGAAGGGGGATCGGAGCCGGAGTGCGATTAAGGCGGATCGCGCCAAGTCGAAGAAGGCGAGTGCGGCGAAGAAGTCGCGCAGGAAGTATCGGAAGTTGGAGGAGGAGAAGGTCGGAAGTCAGGATGTCGCTACGGATGAAGATTATAATGATGTTTGTGGACCTGAGGTGACGGCAGACGAGGAAAGTGTCGATGGTGAAACGCGAGACTCTGTGCCGGAAAAGAAACATGATAGTGAAAATGACGGGAAGACGTGAGAGATGATCCTTGAGGAGAAGATGTGGGACACAGTAGATGCGAATATGGCGATCTACTATCCAAACCAACATCCGCATCTCACCAACCTGTCTTCGACTACAGGTCGAGATCAGGAGAGAGCTGCCTACGACGTGCGATGCTTGTCCTGTGCATTTCTCATCAAGATCCTCGCGAGGAACACACAGTCTATGGGATATCGCAAAGGTTTCGACGTCATAAAAGACATTAGGCTCGCTGCGAAGGGTCGCGGCTCGGGATGACATTTTGTCTCTCCCGAAAGCAGTCAGTGCGAAAGGGTTTGTCGGATTGACTTGGGAGCTATGCACGGCAAGCTATGCGCTCGCAGCGGCCGTGAAAACGGGTACATGTCGCCTAGCGAGCAAGGGGCGATGAAGCTTGGCCTGGTGAGAAGGGCGCAGAGCGACGGCTTCGTCGCTACTGGAAAGTAGTAAGAGAAGGGGTGGTTTGAGAAGGAGCATGGCAGCGGAGTAGTCCCATCGATGTTATTCCATCGACGAGGGATCTGTGGATGGCGGAGTCATTGTTCTATGGGAGGTTGAGAGGAAGACAGTTGAGAAATCTGTTGAACGTAGACGCCTTTTATGAGAGGCTGTTATCTTATCCATCTTATTTTAGAAGAGTCTTTGTCAATATGGTATCAAGACGGAATGAGGATGGTGGTTGATCGCCAAGGCAGCGAACTGCCAGGTCGGTGCTTCGGGGGGTCATGTAAATTGCATGAGCAAATCAACCGTATCCAATATGAAAAGGTCCATTGTCCTGACCAATTTACTTTCAATGCCGTTACCAGTAAAGTACGTATATATCTTGGCTCATTCTCACGTGGGGAAAGCTTCTTCCTGTATTGCTCTCGCCGGCTTCAACTTTCCATCGGTTTAGCGTAACGACGGGAGAAACGTCGACACGTCCCCCCGGATTCGCGCATTATGACGTTGGAGCGCGTCGACAGGTTTCAGCCACTCTCAATGTAGAGACTCTAGCTTTACCAGCCTCCCCGTCCTGTATATACTTAACGTATTCAAGCTGATTATCAGCCACTTTTCCACCGGACTATTGGAAGCGCCGTATCAACTTTGGTAGAGTCCCGCGCCGGTTCGCATTCAATCCTCACTGCCGACCATCGAAGCTTTCGAGCTTTATTACCGTACCGCTTCAATCACCTACTACCACTATCACCACCATGGCAAAGCCCGGCGAGCCAAAAGAGAAACCACTCAACGAGTATGCAGCCCATCCCTAATCCAACCCCCCCACATCCCAAAAATCCAACCCCTAACCACCCACCGCCTCTCCCCAGACTCCTCTCGCACGACATCGTCGACATCTACGTCGGACCCGAAAACACGCACTGGGCCCTCCACGAAAAACTCCTCTGCCACCACTCCCCCTACTTCCGCCACGTCTTCTGGACCAACACCCCGACCAACAAGGGCAACCGCCAAAACCAGACCTTCGGCTTACCGGACGACGACGACGTCCCCTTCCGCCACTTCGTCGGCTGGCTCTACAGCGACCATGTGCCGCCCGCCCGCGAGGAAAAGGATCTCACCACCCTCATCGACCTGTACCTCATGGGCGAGAAGTGGTCGATACCCCGCTTGACGCTGAGTGTGCTGGAGACGATTAGGGGGTATTACCACGAGACTTCCTCGTGGCCTTCGCTGCGCCGAGTCCAATATGTGTACGCCAATTCGACGCCGGATTCCGCGCTGCGACAACTACTAGTGTCCTGTGTTGCGCGGATGTTGGTTTTGTCGCCGCCGTCTGAGGGGGAGGCGCAGCAGAAGATGCCGGAGCATTGGGAGAAGGCGTTACGGCGGAATGGACAGTTGGCCGTGGATATCATCCTGTGTGTGCAGAAGTGGCCGTTTGAGGCGGAGCGGGTGCCGGATGCGCGGGAGGAGAGCGTGGTGCCGCTTTTTGAGGGCGAAGAGGAAGGGAGAGGGGGAGCAGGGAGGGGGTCGGTGAAGAGTGAGGAGGAAGAGGATGAGGAGAGGACGATGGTGAATGGGTTTCATGATGGGGAGATGCCGGAGGATGGGCAGGATGAGGGTGGGGATACGCAGTATATCAAGCAGGAGCCGAAAGAGGATGACGATTCGTGAAGATCGCTTGTCTTGATTGGGCTTGTTCTCTTTCGGGCTTTGAGTTCTTAGGATGTCCGAGAGCGAGGCATGTTCCCGGTCGAATCTCTTCTATTGGGGATCTCTTTGTTATGAAGGGGGGCTTTTTGAAAGATGGGATGATAAGCAGGCATGGCGTTTTTGTTTTTTCTTTCGTTTTTTTTCCCCCGCCCAATCCATTTTCTTGCTTGGGTATACTGCATTTTCTGTAATCGAGTTTTGGATATTGAGCAATTGGCAAGCGACGAAGGTAACGTTGGTATAGAATGCTCTTAATGTACGAAAGATACGATTGTAGTTACTGCCGCACAATTCCTCTTGGGTGTATTTTTGTTTTTAAGGAAAAGTAAGAAAGATCTTTAATTGACTGTCTTCATCCTCATCACTCCCGCGACGATGCCTCTCGTAGCTCCATTTGCTTCTTGTCTTCGAAGGTGCTCTATGTCAGTCTACGTGTGAACGATACACCAATATTCGTAGCCCGTTATCGCAGTATGAAGAAGACGAGTGAGGAGAACTCAATGAGGTCGGTGCTGTATACATGAAGATCCGTAGCCCGTTTTTGAAGAATGCAGAGTCACGAATGAAGAAACCTCATCGATGCGGACCCGTGCTACGAACCCCAAGGGCCATGGGTACCACGGGTCTACCTGGCTAGATGACGCGAAAGAACATCATGCACTCTCTTCCATCCATGAAAGAAATCCCACATCACACAACCAGCTGTCCAAAATCCACAGTAGTCGAAGCCCCACCACCTCCTCCAACACCACCACCATCGCCCGCCCCACGCTGCCGACTAAGCTCATAGCTCAAAACCGAATGATCTTGATACATCAACATAACCCTCCACCGCCTCTGGCCCCCAAAACCAAGCGACTCCGCCCCATCCTGCACAGGCGCAGCCGCAATCCCATGCAACGGGGCAAAGGGCCTCGCACCATCCTTCTCCTGCCGCTCAAACGGCAAGATACATTCGACACGCATAGCGTAGACGGTCTTACGGCGCTGTTCCCGCATTTCCGGGGGGTAAGAGGTTGTGGAGCCCTTGGGTAATTTGGTCAGGGAGAGGACGAGGGCGCGGCCTTTTTGGGAGGCGAGCACGATGACGCCGAGGGTTGGGATATAGGCGTGCATGTTTAGACGGTCGTACATGTTCAGGTAGCCGAAGTGGTTCTGGATGGATTGGCGGAGAGGGTTGGCTAGGCCGACCATGGGTGGGGTGAAGGGGTTGATTGCTTCGTCGTGGGTGCTGGTGCGGCGGTTGGAGGAGGATGTGGTTGGTGGGGAGGGTTGGAGGAGGTAGACGTTTTTGACGGAGGCGTGGAGGATGGGGCAGGGGAGACCGTCGCACAGGCTGTTTTGGTGGAGGAAGTAGGGTTGGTTGCCGAAGAGGCGTTTGCCGCCGTACATGGCGTTGAAGGAGATGCTGTCTTCGGTGCCTTCGTCATCTGGGTCGTCTCCGTCGCCGATGAGGGCGATGGGGTGATCTGAGTAGAGTGGCTCTTCGTCGCTTTCTGGGTCGGGCGAGTCGGTAGCTGTGCCGTCCAGATCGTCGAGTACGTCTAGTACAATTTCTTCTACGGCGGGATCAAGGCCGGTGTCTATCATGGCGACATCTTCGTCTTCTTCGCTTTCGAGCGGAACGCCGCCCTCTTCGTCGTCATCGTCGTCATAATCGTTGTCATTGATGTTCTCGTCACTTGCGGCGTTCGGTGCTGCTTCGTTCTGGATGTCACGGGCAGGCGTTACTACATCTCCATCTGATGACTGTGTCCTTTCGTCAGGCTGTAAGGCTTCTGACAACGATCGCTGTGCTGAGTTACGACCTTGGGGTGAACTTCTTGGTTGTTCACGAGACCTGCGCCTGCGTGGGTTATTCATGACAAAAGCCGGTGAGTTCTCAGGCACCGTCTCTACAGTATCACTAAGATCCCACAAATTATTGTTGTCTCGGCTAGATGGCAGCGTCCCATCCTCTGGAAGACCAACAGCTGCCTGAAATTCCCTTTCCGGTTGAAAAGAGCGCAGGTCAAGGAACATGATGGCCCAACCAGCGTTAAGACGGTCAAAGCCGCTCACTGAACCTGGCCAGGACCTACCAAAGCGAAACTGCTGAGTCGTGACATCAACTCCGCTTAGACCGTGTAGGTCCATTACTCGACAATACCCGGATATGTCTGTCGTGAGTAGCCATCGGCCCTCTGGGTCATCGCCAGTGTTGCAGAAGGAGATATACGGGATATTGGCGTCGCCATTCAAGACTCGCTGCGTGATGTCCATTTGGCGACGATCATGCCGGTGGCCAGCTGCATCTATGCTCTCAGACTCAGAGACTTCTTCCTCGTCATGATCGCTCAGCTCACCGTCATTTGCCACATCGTGCAGTAGCCCGAATTTAAAAACCCTGACCTCATGTGCGTTCGAGCTGGTGGCGATGATACGTGCTTCGGAATGTATGGCAAGACCCCACGCACTGATCCCGACGTTACTTTGAAAAATGGGTTTGATCTCATCGGCGACTGCACCAATGGCATTGTCGGGCTCCGCTCGACGTCGTATAGCTTGCACAATGTGGCGCACGAGGATAGCCTCGACGTCACCATCATCCCGGACGGTTGCAATCACCTCGTCCCTGCCCAGATGCTGTACGATAAGGTGGTTGATCGAATGAGGCTCATGCGGGTCCAGGTAGCCTCTAAGGCCTGGACTGGTCGGCTGTGACGGCACAATCAGGACCGGATCCCGCGAGATGGCCTGGGTTGGGAACCGTGGCACATAGACGTATATATCTCTGCCGTAAGCAACAAAGTAAAGGTTGTGTTCTTGCGACAGCGCCGTCTGGCGGGAGCGAAAAGGGGAAAGGAGGAAAAATCAGCACGACTGCATCGCATCACACGGCTTCGCGGACCTGGTCCGGTGTTGCACATACCAGATTGCACCTCCAGCCCGAAATCAGTGGCACGTCGTCTCGCTCGCCACCACGGCGTCGCTTCCCGAAGCGGCCTTCAGAGCCCTGTACGCCAGTGGCGACGACGGAGAGCTCACTGAACGGTCGTTTACCCATGGTGGTGTCACAATCGTGGCCGTGGGATAAGCGCTCGGTAGGGAGGACCGGCGTGTGGTGACCTATAGCGTTGACACCTCCGGCGGCCAGCTGTCGTTGTTGTCACACGGCGTGCAGCCTCCAAGTCTTCACATGTTGTACAGTTGCTTGCCTCGCCTGGCTCGCTTAGAATCGAAGTGGTCTCCAGCTTCTGACGTTGGCCCCGATGCGGATCTCTTCCGCTCCGCTGTGGCTGGTGGAGGGCCACTCGGAGGTTTTTCTGGCGGGATACTGTACGCTTGTTCCTATTGTTGATGATCCAATCTCTATGATTCACCACCCACATACGCGGTCAGGTAGGCATGAATGGAGTGAAGCCAGTGTCATAATGCCCGCTCCCGTCGGAGAGTGAGGCGGCGCCGATATAGCCAGGGCAGCATGTCACAGAGCCGTGGCCTCGGGTACCAACCTGCATGAGCAAGCTGTCTGACGCAGCCACGCGTGTGTTCCTTTGCACAAAGCCGTCGTTTCGTTACACCGCGTTCTGGACCCTAGTAGGAGGTACATACATAGTACCAACCAGGACCTTAAGGTGTCCTTTAGGGTATGGCTGGCAAGGCTGGTACCTATGAGTGATGACCCAGATTTTCACCAGTGCGGCCAGTAGTACTATGTATGTAACAAGGTGCTGTCTTCCCGCCTTCCTACTGGCCCTATCGACTTCATGCTCGCCGGCGGAGCCCGCTGCCTGCGCGCCCGCCCGTGCATGTCACGGTCGCACAGAGTCTTCGAGACCCCCTGCTATACGGTCGGTGCGGTCGATACGGTGGTCAAGCTTCCAACCCTCGTCCGCGCATGGTCCGCGTTGGCCGCAGCACGTCGACCAACCCCGGCGCTCGCAGTTCGTGACCTCTTACCATCAGCCTATGGCATCCCTTTTCGCTTTCGTCTCGCTGCATGAATAGGTGAATTATTTGCCGGGGAAAGGTAAATGCCCGCCCGCCCGCTTGCCCACTCGCTCGAGCCGGGCGTGTTCGACACGTCCCACTTCCCTTCTGGACCTCACCAATAATCCCACCCCCACCCCGTCTATACAGGCGCATGAAAACTCTAATAGGAGCTCCGTCCTGTCATCATCCTCACGTCGAACACAACGCTCCGCCGATCGTGTAGCACAGCATGAGCTGTACCTATATGGTAACAAGACCACGCTCGGTTTCATGCAGCAGTTTGCTTTGCCCATCCCACTTTTTCCTGCTTGCATCCGCGCCGCCCCCCTCCCCTGATCGTTGGTCCTCTCCAAGCATCAATAATCCCATTGTGCTACATATTTCCTGCAGTACAACCAACCATTTTCCTGCTTTTGCACCATTTATTTCTTAAGCGAGCTGGGCCTCGACGACATCCCTTTACTTCTACAGCAGGTTCATCAACTCTTCAGACGCAGGCTCCCGCCTTTCCAACCCCGGGCGCTGCGTCTTCATTGTCCGATTTTGCCGCATCGTCTGCTTGAGTGGCGTTGGTTCGTCAAGAGGGCCGCTTGGTGTGTAGGGCAGTCTCGCATTATTCCGGACCATCGTCGACCCGCGCGGTCACATCTTGATCCCACTACCGGCCGTCCCAAACGAGCAGCTTACCTAGACTTGTGCTACCGCATTCTGCGACGCATAACATCGGCTCAGCTTGACTCGACACTCAGAGTCCCATGAGTGCGCAGAGATCGGAGCAAGTGCCTATCTTCTGGGTGCCAACATCTACGACAGTCGACTTGCAGAACACTCATATACCCTCTTCGAACTCGCCGCTTTGACCTTTACAATGAAGGACCCGAACTACATCCCCCACTGGGCTGAAGAAGTCGCACATCGTCTTCATATACACGACAACGACATCACCAACGAGAACAGGCCACTCGTTCAGCATAACAGGTTGCCAACGCCCTCAACGATGCCCGCAGAAATCGATCTCAAGCGCTCGCGATCACCAGCTCGCAACATCGCCCAGCTACGCGATCTCTCCGCATCAGCAATCCTGATGCTCTTCACCCCCGTAATGGTACCACCCGGCTTCCACACTCACAATGAGAAAAGTGACACTAAGCCATCTGAGGAGGTCTCCACCCCAACACCGAACGCTTCATCGAAGATCACCACCGATCCCTTCGAAGTCCTCGGCAAAGCCTTCTCCAAACACCACCGCCGCATCCGCCACGTCCCCTACGTGCCCGCCGTCGGCTTCACCGAAACGCACGAGGCCTTCCTCGCGCAGGCCGACGCCGTCATCCTCGTCTCATGCGGGCCCGACCAGCATTCCACATCTATCAAAGTCGAATCGACGACCAAGGACGACTCGGACATGCTTCTCGCCAAGCAAGCCCAGTTCGCGCACGACGCCTCCCTGGCTCTGGCTGAGATTGTGGGCGACGGGTCCGATCGGAATGTGCCTATGATCAATTTCCACTTTGGCGACGACCAGTGGCCGGATCAGGTGACGGAGTATCTGAATGTCTGGGCCGGGGAGCGGTATTCCAAGGAGTCGGTGGCGCGGATTGTGGAGTTGGTTTTTGGTGATGGCGATGGCGATGGTGCCGGTAGGGCGTGAGGAATTTTCCTGTCTTCGTCCTTTTTTTTTTTTTTCCCTTTTTTTTAACTCTCTCGATATCTGACTCTTTGCACCGTGTGAACGGGAGTCACGAGGTCCCGCAACGAGAGGATGGCTTTGTCTCTGGTGGCAAGGGCCCTTCTGATCCCGCATATTCCATCATGGGTGGGATCTTTGGGTGGGTGGCGCAGTCGAAGCAAATGCTCGAGCACTGATACATTAGGATGAAGCACGCGCGATTTGCGGCTTCGGAGACTGTCGTTGACCTGGCATAGCACACAGATGGGGTTTTGGGGCAGGAGGGAAATTAATGATTGTAGATGGCAAAGGACGATCGCTTTTTGAGATACTTCATCGCACTGTCAGGGGGATAAGGCGAGGCTTTTGACGACTTTTGAACGATCTCGTGTATATGGTCTTGTATGTAACCGAGAGGCTATCTGTACCTGGAATTGTGATACCTTTCTGCAAAGTCTAGTCAAGTTTAGAATCGACGAGCGTTCGCTCATTTCTTCTTGTGTTCCGTTGTCACTTCTGTATTGAGTAACATTTATATAGTAGGCCTGTTGGCAATCGATATCACAGTTTACTCTCAGTAGGTACATTGTGTCGTAACAACCCAAGTAACACCACGCTGCTTAGTCATACGTGCGCTCGCTTTCTGAGCAGGACCCACATGTCTTCAAACGTCCTCCCTTTCACGTCCTGCTACCTATTTTTCCCATTCGCCTCACGATCACGGCCATATTGACAATGTCCAAATCGGCAGACGCAGGCCATTTCTTTCAAACGACCGACGCCCTTGCGACTAGCGAGCGCAAGGCGGCAAAGGCTAAGAACAAGCGTGGCGATCCGATTAAGCTGCCCTCGAAGCTTTTAGCTGTCCACGTCGATCACGCCAACGATGGGGCGGTATATGTCGCCGAGGCGGCGGGGGACGTGAAAAAGATCAATTTAGATGTGCGTTAAATGAAGCGATCAAACGGTTTGAACGATCTATTGCCCAACCGGAATATTAAAAATTTCCTCGAGGTCGATTAAGGAGTTTCATCTGACGGTCTCCTCTTTTACTTTTCCAGACGAAAGAAGTAAAAAGAATTTCCTCGAGTCCAACAGCCTCCGCACCCCTTACATGCCTCGCCACTTCTTCACAGACCGGCTGTCTATATGCCGGCTGCTGGGATAAAAACATCCATGTCCTCCCCCTCCCGAGTTCAGAAAGCCAGAAGAAAGAATCGACGACCCCAGCGATCACCCGAGTGACAGGCCACACCGACTTCGTCAAATGCCTCCTCGCCACCTCCCTCCGAGGCCAACCGATCCTAATCACCGGCGGGGCGGACGCCACCCTCATCGTCTGGGACCTCACGACAGGCCAACCCCTGCACAAACTCAAAGGCGGCCATGTCAAAGCCGTGCAAGACCTCGCCATCGACCCCTTAAGCCTCGAGGAAACAGCAGGAGAAGAACCCTCCTTCACCCTCTTCACAGCCAGCTCCTCCCCGGAAATCCGCCGCTGGTACATCTCCCGCTCCACCGCTTACGAACTCCCCGAATCCCTCGACTCCCCGATCCGCGCCCACGATACCAGCGTGTATAAACTCCGGTTCGACTCGGACGGAGACCTCTGGACCGCATCGGCGGATAAGACGGCTAAGCATCTCGTGCGTAGTCGGGGGTGGGAAGTCGATACTAGCCTCCCGCACCCGGACTTCGTGCGAGATGTGGTTATTCACGAGGAAGCGGGGTTGGTGGCTACTGCGTGTCGGGACGAGGAGGTTAGGGTATGGGATGCTGCGGGATCAGAGGGGGAAATCGTGGTGACGTATTCGGGGCATTTTGAGGAGGTGACGGGGTTGGGATTGGTGGATGGAGGGAGGGGAGTGGTTTCGGTGAGTATTGATGGGACGGTCAGGAAGTGGAGTTTGGAGAGGAAAGGGATCGCTGCGTTTCTTGAGGAGGTGCAGAGGGTGAAGAGTGGGGATGGGCCGGCGAAGAGCGAGAAGGAGAAAGAGGGCGTGCTGACTGCAGAGGAGGAAGCGGAGCTGGCGGAGTTGATGGACGATGATGATTGAGTGGCTAGCAGCTGCAGTTAGGCCTTCACATGCATAAACAGAAACACATAGCTTCCAACGGATCGAGAATTTTTTGCGAAAGTGGTACAGTAAGCTATTCAATACTCTGCCGCGTCATCGACAGAAAAAGTCTCGCTCTCGCCTCTGGAAAGAATTGTAGAAAGTCCGCCTATGCTAAACATATCCTACCTCTCCAAATGGAGATCTCAATATTCGATTCGAGAAAAAAAAAAAAAAGCATAAAAACTCAAAAAGACTTTGGAAAAAAGAAGATGTGGTATCGTCGGATGACTAAATGCTATAAAAGAAAAAGTCGAATACTATGTAGGAAACCCTCTCACCCATTCAAAAGGAAATCCCATGCATCATAAGCGCCAACGCCAACGCTTGAACGAAAGCTTCAACCTCCCCAAGGTTAAAGGAAAATCGAAGGGGTTCTTAAAAAAGGGCCAAATCCAAATGTCCATCCTTCTCTCTTTCTCAATTTCATACCAAAAGGGACCCCTCTGCTATGCCAGCATCGACTATAAAAGGTGAATGTAAACCGATGCAGAAAATCTTTGTGTCCTGCGATTACTTTTGATCGATTACTCTACCGCATCAGTCTTGCCTCTCTCAGAGGCCGTTGGGGACGGAGGCACAACCACAGTTGTAGGCGGAGAAGGCAGCTGAGCCTCCTCGTGCTCAGCTTCCGCGATGGGTTCCGTGACCTTCGGTGCGTCCTCTTGGGTTGGAGATGTTACGGCAGCCGGTTGCTCCGTCTCCTCGGCAATACTGGCTTCTTTCGCCAACGCCGGCTCGCTGTTCGTCGCGCCGCCTCCTCTCCGTCGGGCGCGCCGTCGACTGCGCTCATCGTCCGCGCTTTCTCTCCGTCTTCGTACGCGGAGACTATCTCCGTTCGTTGGCGCTTCGCTCAAGGGAGCCTCTCCATCCCCGCGAAGCCCCTGTAGCATGTTCGCCGCGCGGTCTGCGATGTCCTCTCCTTCGCTGACCCCACCGGCGCCGCCAGCACCACTACTGCCCGCTGGCTTGTCCTTCTCAGGACCGCCTTCAGACGGAGCGTGCCCGTCTTCTGAGCCCTCGTTTGTAGCGGTCGGACTGAGTAATCCGCCATTGACCTCGTCCAGATTCTCCCCGGTCTCTGGAATCTTCTGCCCCGAGGCAACGCGGACCTGATGCCTGTCCTTCAACCTTGCACGCCGTCTCTGCTCCCTCGTAGCCCGAGTCTGCGGGGCGGCAGCCCTGAGCTTCTCCATGAGGGCATCCATTGCGCCGGTCGAGCCAGGACTAGGTGGCGCCTCGCTCGTGGGAGATGCCGTGCTGTTAGCAGCCTGCGCATTAATCCCTGCCTGTTTGCGACGCATGTTGGCTTCGTTACGCCGCCAAGTCTCTTCGAGGATCATGTTCTTCTCGTGGGATTTCTGTGAAGATTGTTAGCACAACTTCCATGTGGCTTAGTTTCACGTTTGGCGATAGATCTGCGGCTTACCTTATATTCCTGCACGAAGTTGGCCAGCTTGCCAAAGAACTCCCTCCTAGCATTATCATCCTTGTTGTCGTCACCGAAGAAGGTCAAAATATCGTCAAATACGCGGTTCATCTCGTCCAAGTAAAGCTGAAGCTGTTCGGCCTTCCGCCTAGCCTCCTTCATGTGGCGTTGTACAACCTGACTCACTCGGTCGTCAGGGTGGAATTTGGTCGGATCGCTCAAATTACCAGCGTCTAGGGATTGCTGCACATTCTTAATATTATCGATGTACTTCTTCGCGTCCGCCTGTAGCTGCTCGATATTCAGCTTCTGGCAAGCGAGCACACCGCCGATGTCGTCTTGGAAACCTTCGTATTGAGGGTATTGCTTTCGGACTACGCGTTCCACGTAATCCATCAAGGTGGATTCATTGTTCGAGTCCTTGACCATGCCTAGTCGTGCGAGCGAAGAAAGCTTGAAACCGACAGCCTGCTTGTTCGAATCGTTCATGTAGTTACCGATATCCAGAATCAATCCAAACACGGGCATTAGCTTCACGCTGTCGCGCAATGACTCCGAGACATTGACGACCTGCTTCAGCTTCGCTGAGATCTCATCGTATTCCGGCTCGAAGGTACGCGTCAGCATGAGCGCCCTCATACGCGCTTTCCAGTAGTGATGCAGCTCATAAGCCGTGTACAGGTAAATTTGGTCCTCCTTGGTCAATTCCACAGGATCCATCTCTCGCTGGGATTTGGCAGCGTCAGGCCCTGTCCAGTCTTTGGAATAAGGGCCCATGAGCTTGGCCACGTTGTCAGGGACATTGCAAAGGTGCTCCGCCATCAAGAACTGCATCACGGTATCACTGTCCAAGACCTCCTTGTCACACAGAATGATTTTCTTGAAGATCTCATCAGCCTCCAGAGACGAGAACTTGGCGAGAGAGATCTGCATCATGTGCATGAGGTCGCGAGAGATGAGTTTCTTCTTCTCATCTTTTTTTGCCGCACCGGACTTGCCAACACCAAGGGCTTTGATGTCCTTCGCCATGAAGAGCTTCTCAATCTCGTCCAGAATACCCTTCTTCGACAATTCATGATACTTCTCTTCCTTCTGCTCGTGCGTCGGCGTATGCGTGGCCCACATGGTGATCTCGGGGCTATCGACCTTTTCCCAGTGCAGCGCTTTGAGCTTCTTCTTGGGTCTTGGTGCGACGGGACCGACGGGTGCGGCTCCCGGAAACATAGGCCGAGAAAGATACCCGCCAGTCTTTGCACCTGGCATCGGCGGCGCACCTGGGATGGGCGGGGGCGGGGGGGCACCAGTACCGAATCCAGGGGGTGGCGGCGGAGGGGGTGGAGGCCCACCATTGAATCCCCCCATTCCTGGCGGTGGAGGAGGCGGTGGTGGAGGAGCACCGCCAAATCCAGGCATGGGTGGAGGGGGAGGGGGTGCAGCACCACCAAATCCAGGCATTGGTGGAGGCGGAGGAGGCGCAGCACCACCGAATCCAGGCATTGGCGGAGGAGGAGGCGGAGGACCTCCATTGAATCCGGGTGCTGGAGGCGGAGGTGGCGGAGGTGGCCCATTAAACCCGCTGGGCTTCTCTTCTGTTTGCTCACCCTCCCCAGGAGTCTTCGGTTGATCGCTCTCCAAGCTCGGATGGCTCGGCCCAGTAGTCATACCTTCGCCATCGACGTCCATCTCATCGTCGCTTCCATCCACGCGCGGAGTCTTGTTGGTAAGCTCTGACAGCATGCCCTGTGCCTGGGCCGCCATGCTAGAAGGTACTTTAGGCCTCGTCATCTGCACCAATCTCGGCTTCTCGATGATGACACCCTCCTCGTCCTCCTCCAACTCCATCACTTCTTCCTCCTGCACATCCTCTTCAGCCGGCGCCTTCTTACCGCCAACTGGCTTCCTCTTGACTTTGCTACTCCTCCGCGGAGCACTGCCCAGGTATCCTCCGGCAGCTTCCACTCCATCCATGCCACCGACAGGCCCACCAACGCCAGCTGCACCGCCCTCCATCTTCTCTCGCAGTTCACGAAGCTTGTCAGAGGGATTGACCATCTGCCATACTTTCCCTTCCAGCTTAGCCTGCGTCTTAGCCCGCTCAAGCTGCATCTCAAGCCGATCCATAAGCCGCTCTCGATCCAGAATCCCCTGCATATGTTCCTGCTTAAGCAACCCTTCTTCTCCAGCCTCCTTTGCCCCATTCGCCTTGGGGTCTTTCCCGCCCATCTTTCTCGCGTTGCTTGCCGCAACATCCTGCGCATCCCGCAACATGAGGTACAGCTCACGAGTCTCGAGCTCATTCCGCTGTAACTCCTGTGCACGCAGACGCTGGACTTCGGCGAGCTCGGCTTTGAAAGCCTCGCCTTGGCGGGCCTGGAGGTCAATTACAGCCTGTTGCTCCTCAACCTGCTGCTGGAGTTTGCGAACCAGGCCATCTGCTCCGAGTTCTACTTGCGCTTTCATCTCATCTCTTTCCGCTACTGCCGCGTCGGCGATGAGTCTCGTCTCCTTGGCCTCTTCTCGCGCTTGACGGGCTTCGCCATCCGTATACAGTTTGTCCATCAGGTTCTGCACCGTGAAATTAAGGGACTGCTTCAGATCCATATCGGGAAGACGACGATCCATGGCCACATAGCTCAGCATGCTCTCGACTAACTGGAACATCTTCAATCGGTCGTCACCCTCCTGCTCCCGCATAATGAGCAAATGCTGTAGCGCGCTGAGAAAATAGTCTCCAGCTCTGCTCCCACCGAGTTTGCTCTGGATCGCTTCGACGATTTGAACGGGGTCATTCAAGTCCTTGCCTTCCCCTTCCATGGAATCCGTCATGGAACTAGCTTCGCGTTCGAGCAGGTCCTCATAATCAATCGCCTCGTTCGTCCGGTATCGTTCGATCTGTTTGTCGATGACTTCGTACTGAAACTCCTCCATCTTGCTCATGATCCTCTTGAGCCCGCATGTTACGAATTGCGCACGGATGTGGCAACGAAGCTGGAGGTCCTTTTCGGGTGCGTCCACGATAGAGTTGATGAGGAAGAGCGACGTGACGGCGTATTCCATGAGCAGGTTCTCCATCCCTATGCCACCTGAGCGGACCTCGTCGCTTGCCCCGACCAAGGAACCCATCTTCCCTCGTCCATCAATGGTGACTTCCACGATCCGGAGCCAGGCGTCGAAGCGACCATTTTCGTTCTGCTGTGCCTTCAGGTGATCCAGAGCCTGGAGAACCTTGAGATGACCTTGACCTTCCGCCCAATGACAGAGGAAGGTCAAGAGCTCGCTCACCAGCTTCCTTGTATTCAGCCTCGGACTGGTGAGGGACCCACAAAGGGCCATAATAATCGTATCGTGTTGCAACGCATTGTCGGCGCCATATTTGTTGTTCATCAGCGCCTTTAAACACTTGACGATATCATATTCCTTGTCCAGGTCTCTCTCGCTTTTGCTTGCGCCGCCACTTCCAGTCGCATGATCGGGTGCTGCAGGACCTGACTGCTGGCGTTTGTTGATTTTTGCCAAACTATTAGTGAGAGCAACTTGCCCTTGAGCCTCTACGAACTGCTTCACCCACGCAATAGGTTGAGTGCGCAAGCTCACGGAAAGAGATTGGAGCTGCTTGGGAGTGATCGTATTATCCAAGACTCGCTTGACGAACCACTCGGGACTGCCTTCTTCATCTGCACGACCAATGATAGAGCCATGGTATGGCCCCATGCCCCCGGAGAATCCATCCGCCATACTGCTCATCGTGCTGCGAGCAGCTTGTCGCCTCTTCTGCTCGCCTTGCCACTCCGCTAGTCGATCCTGGTGGACGAGCGTCCATTTCTTGCTAATGGGATATGCCTCCATCTGTCTTCTTGCTTGCTCTGGTAATTGTTTCCAACCTCTCTTGAGCATCAACTCCACGAACTCCTTCTCGATTACTCTATCATCCGAGGGACGATGCAATATAAATCCTTCTGGCGAGAAAGACGTCGTTGACGAGAAGGCTGAAGGCGTATGCGCATTCAAGAATTGTCGCTCTTTCGTACTGCTTGGTCCCAAATGCGGCAGGCTCGCCTCGCTGTAGTTCGGGTATCCGTTATGTAACCGGCGCTGCTGCTCATGCGAGGAATTACTGCGTATGCTGCCCCTCTCATTATCCACGGAGCTCCTACCACTCCCATGATATCCTCCATACCCATTCGTCGACTGGCTTCCTTCCCAAGCCGGATATTGATGAAAGTCGCCGCCGCCTTTGTTCAAATGGTGCGGCAACGGCTCGCCCCGGCTTTTACTGCTTGTTGGACGATCCCTTTCACTTCCATTGTCTACCTTGAGCGGGGGTCTCGTGTCTGTTGACATGGAATCGTATGGTATGCTCGTAATCACGCCAGCATGCATGTTGATACCCTCCTGTCCGCCTTTCGCATAATCGGATCCGCCATGTTGGGGCGGCGGTGGCGGAAGCGGATGCTCTAATGTAGATATTGAGGAACGGTGACTATGTCGGGAGGCGGTAGATTGGGCGTATCCCGGTATTCCATTGGCGGATAGAGAAGGGACATCCGGGACGTCGTGGTGGTTCGAGTGCTTGTCTTTGTCTTTCTTGGCGCGCGAGAAGAAAGACTTGCCTCCGCTGGACTGGCGGGGCTGTTTATCGGAGGACGACGAGAACATGGTGGTGATGTCCGCGTCTGGGGTGAGGGTCCGGCGTGCCAGGTGGATGGAGGGGATGTGCGGGTCGCCAGCGCGCAAGGCGCTCGCGTGCTATTGTGTCGTGGCCACTCTGCCCGTCTATCGTCGTGGTCGTTAGGTGCGCAGAAATAATCGGTATGAGGCCACAGATCGATGTCCCTATTCCTCACTTCCGCCTCCCCCTCGTGACTCTGCGCGGGCGACTCTCTTACTGTCCCACTTCCCAGCCGCAGCCTGTGTTTTTTCCCGCCTGTCGTCGGTGCTTCAGCAATCAAGCGAGTGCGGATCCGAGACCGTCCGTCCGTCAGGTTGGTTCGGCGGTTGCACGCGGGTCGTGCGTTATATGTACGGGTCGATAATGATCGTGAGACACTTCCCCCAGACCTCCCAAGGTCGGAGGCGCGCTCGGGCGACGCTCATGCGACCCTTGCCCCTAAACGAAGGGCTAAGCTTCCAGTGGCGGCGGTTGCTTCCGGAGGAGCCGACCAGCTTGCCGAAACCCTCTGCATCCGCCGGTAGACGCTACTTCTATCACTGGGCTGAAATTAGGCGTGATAATGAAAGGATGCTCATCATATAGTTGCCTTTGCTATCTTGGGCAAATGCTTACAGGCAGACTTTCCGCCGTCAACACTTCTACAGTCAATGTCAAGTACAGGCAAGATGGGTCAATGCTCAAAGCCTTTATCAAGAGCGAGGAATGGCATCAGGGAACGAGATGACTTCTATGATCTCGTAAGTGTCAAGCCAGTGTACCGTAGCAAGCGACATGGCTCGTCTGCCATCAGAAGGGACTGTGGTATCTGTCCGCAATTTGACATCTACGTGCAGCCCTTACATCGCCGTTCTCAACCCATCTCGAGCTATCTGTATTGAACGCCTTTAACGCCTCGCTAAAAGTTGACAGTCGCAGCTATGGCCGCGGCCTTCGAGTAATGATGAATTTTGCGAGATTTTGGAATTGATGACTCGCTCATGTACTGTAGGAGCTGATGTAGTACTGCGAAAACACGACCGTCAGCATTCCAAAGCTTGCATGGAGTCTTCGAGCACCGTGCAGAAGGCGATGGGAACGGGCAAAGAAAACTTACAGTCAAAACACTCTCGCCTCCTCCACTTCCTTCGTCACTGAGGAAGACATATAGGATTAATGCGTTCTCGTCGCAGAAACATGCAATCACCCTCCCACCGAGCCGTCCGACACTGAGTACACGCCCCCAATCCCTGCCTTCCACTCTGACGGTCGCCCATCCCTCATCACTCAGTCCAGTTGAATCCCCTAGTCTTTTCATCCGCGTGGAAGGATGGTTCGCCAGCCCCTCTTGCCCGGTCTGCTCAGGATCCAGCTCCGGGTTCTCCAGCCCTGTCCATAAGCTTGAGATGTTCAGGCTATCGGTGTGCAGCGAGAGACGGAGACAGCCATGCATGTTGGCTTTCAACTCCAGTTTTGGACCTCCTCCGCCAGAACTGCCACCTAGGAATCCTCCCTTACTGCGACCTCCAGCGGCGGAAGATTTAGAAGCTAGGGCGAGTTTTGTGAAGCGATCCGAAATTGACTTCAGTTGGAGGAGGTTGGGCAGGACGATATGCACGTCTGGATCGCGACAGCGTGGCTCATGTAGGCCTTCGACCGATTGCGGAGCAAGGACACGAATGGGAATATCTTGTGTGACTAGAGTCTCCCGTTCCCGGCGCCCGCCACCATCGAAATACTCCGAGTCATTTGCCGCGCTAGGCGTGGGTAAGGCAGCGGTGCTGTTCGGTGCAGTCGGCGGATATCCCTGTGCTGCGTTTGCACTCCCAGAAAACCCCCCAGCAGCTTGCGTTCCATTAAATTGATCTCCCAGCTCTGAACCTAAAGACCCGCCACCTGTGGTCGTGGTAGTAGTGATACTAAGCCTTAGTACGGGCATGCCGTCCCTCTTAGTTAACCTTACGCTCGCACCTGTCCCACCGTTTCCAGCACTTCTCAAAGCTCTCACCAGCTCCGCTAGTGGGACCTCAAGATTAATAGCATTTTCGTCGGCGGCGCTTTGGATAGTGTACTCCTCGAAGATGCTGTCAGGAGATAGGACGGACCAGACTTGGGATCCCTTCTCCGGAATAACTGTAAAGCGGCAGTCGGTGTCATTGAGACGGAGCCAGGCAATGTGACCGAGAGTGGCTAGAGAAGAGGCGAATTTGGTGAGAGTGGTGATGTTGGTTATCTGGGCTCGGAACCGCATTTTGGCCAACGGGAGACGATCGGGCTTTGAAGACGATGTTCAGGCGCGATGGAGGTCTTCAATACAGTAACTGCTGGGTAGGAGCCTTGAGGAAGCATACGTCGCCAGATATGAGGTCGTAGCGTGGCTTGGAGATTCTACTGCTTTGGACGCACGCGAATGAACGTGATTGCATGCGTATCAAACCTCATCTCAAGCGGTGACTTGGAACTCTCAAGTAAACCATGCTGGCAATATGCCTGCTCACTGATGCTTTGCTCAAATGTGTCGTTAATGACAGGGATTGATTCTTATCATAAGAAGCCGTTGTCGTAACCCAGAGGAGCGGTCGACCGTCTTCGCCGTTTGGTGCGAATGAAAGTTCATGTTCGCGTCAGTTTCGCGAGGCTGGTGGCGCAACGCTCGCTTAGATCCGACCAGGGCGGTCCGTTCGCTAGCGGCGATCTGCGCACGTTCTCCGTGACTCCGTCATTGCGCTGACTGAGATTCGAGTGTTTGCGACTGCCTTGCGATCAGACACTTCCATACCACAACAATATCCCACTGCACTTTTGCTGAACGCTAGCGAATGTAATCTGACACCCGCAAAGTACTGCAAGGTACACCTCTTTCGCGCGCTTGCGCTTCACAACGCTCTTTGGCGCACTCATGGCGCCAGGAACCAAGCGTCGCTCCATCCGGCAAGCGGCCACCCGCAAGCGCTCGATTTACTTTGAGCCCGACACCGACGATGATTGGGACTACGAAGCGCATGCCGAAGAAGAGTTCCAACTCGATCCCGGACCTTCGAACCCGCCAGCCCAGAAGCGACGCAAAAGTGCGCCACGAACCCGACACATAACCCGCAGCAAAAGCGAACGCGAGCGACGCAGTTCAAAGCCGAGGAAAGCCGTCGGCACCAAACGAAAGGCAAATCACCTGTCAGAGCCGCCCAAGAAAGCCTTCTCGGGGCCCAGCGATGGCAAAGTACCTGACTGGACGTCCTTGCCGGTAGAGATACTACGCGACATCTTCGTCTATGCATCGCAGCCACTGCACGAGCAGACCCAAGCATCTGCCGCCAACGTAACATGGCTAATGAAGACTGCTCGAATATGTCGAGCTTTTGCCGTCCCTGCGTTGGAAGCATACTACCTTAGCCCGGCCATTTTGACGCAAGTGGAACCCTTCTACCTTCTGGATTTGATGAGAAAGCCAAAGGAAAAGAGATGGATGGACTACAACGTCAAGGTGAAGGAGCTAGAGGTGGATGTGCGGCGTCTGGCGTATGCGGCGCACAATCGTGGACTGTTCGATCTCAGTACGCTCGTCGCAGAGCTGCCTCAGCTGCAGCATCTAGAGGTGCTGCATCCTGCGGACGAGCGGCCTTTCCGACCCATGAAAATAGCGAACTGGCACTATCCACCTGCGTTGTTCGAGGTCATGGATCAAACGGCCCACAGAGTGAAGTCCTTTCGTTGGAACCGGGACATGATTCGTATCGCGAGTCCAGAAGACCTGTACACTTTCATGGCGCAGATCCACTCGAGCAAGCCATTTGAGTATCTCCAGGATCTGACAGTATGCGGTTTCGATTACCACGACTCTGCCGAGCCCACGCCTCCTTCAACAGAAGAGGAAGCTATGAATCCTTCAGCTGCTACTGCCCCCGGTCTCGCAACGTCGATAAACCTTCTGCCCAGTCTCAAAAGTCTTACTTTCATCACCTGTGATATCATCATGGACACGTTTCTCACCCGGATACCTTCCAATCTCGAATCCTTGACTCTTACCAACTGCCTTGAGGTCACAAGCGAGATGCTGCGGTCCTACCTAGCAACGCACGGTACTCATCTCCGCCAACTCGTCCTCAATCATAATACAAGCTTGAATTTAGAATTTCTCCCAACACTAAAGCAGACTGCTCCAAGACTTGAAACTCTGAAGATGGATCTCCGGTACTTCAGTGAGAGGGTCAACTCTTATGATGCCGATCCCCTGTATGACCAACTACTCTCTTCTACCTCCGTCCCTACATGGCCAAGAAGTCTACGGTATCTGGAGCTTGAGCACATGCAGAAGTTCCCTCCCGAAGCTGCAGAGAACCTTTTCAGCTCGCTCGTAGAGAGCGCTCAGGAGTTGCCAGATCTGAGGCATCTAGTCCTAGCAGCACACATCAACATACCCTGGCGAGATCGTGCAGGTTTCCGGGATCGATGGATAGGACGTTTACTACGGGTCTATCAGAGGCGGGACGAGCCGCCAAATCGGTACCTTGGGAGCTTCAGGCAATACAGATTGTATAAGAAGGCTAAGGCTGCGGGCAGAGGCACACCTCCTCCAGATGCACCGGATGGCTCCGATGCCGAGAAAGATGGATTGGGTGGCGGAAGGAGGAAGCTGACCCACATCGAAGTCTCGCCTGCTAAACCTCATGACGGCGATACGGATGTCTACTCCGACTCCTCACCGGACTCGAAACCCAGGCCGCAACAGCGTCGGAGTGCGCGTGTCGCTTCGGTAGCGAGTCAGCGGTCTGCTACTCCTGCCGAACAGCCTACGTCTCCTGACTCCGGTACAGAGAACGACGATGAACGCGAGGCGGATGAGGAAGCCGAGTTCCACGTGCAGGGATTGTGTAATGTGGTCGATGTCCGCATTGACAACCAACGGCCGCGCGAGAACCAGTTCACAGAGGGTGACTTCCTCGATGCTGAGGCAAGCGGCGACGAAGATTGGCATGAAGGGGCGGATATGGAGTGGGAGGATGAAGGCCGGCACGCTTGGTGACTACCGGCTCCAAGAGGAGTAAGGTTGAAAGCTGGCTGGTTCCAGCAATAAGATCTGTAAGGAGTAAGCTGTGGAGAACATGCGACTGAGGGGTATTGCTGCTCTGTGATATACGATGGGACGATTGTGATGACCGATTATCACGAAGAATGCGTGGGTTGTTCTGAGGATTGCTTCCAGACTGTGTTTGAAGTTGCAAGATCCCACCTGGGTTCAGCGCCCGGAGATTGTAGCTAGCTAATTTCTTATGATCATGTGTATTCCTACGCAAACTGAAGTGAACGTGGTAACCAGCAAGACATTCCCGGATAACAATCATAAGATATCTTGTCTACCTAGGTATGCTGCTATTCTAGGCGCTCTCAACCCCGGAACCATGGCCCGTGCGTTAACCGGTGCTGCCCCAGGATGAGCTGCCCGCCCGCATCGGGGATACCAAGAGATGAACTTCTCCTGGGCGGCGTCGTAAGCACATCGCGATATTGTCGCCCTAGAAGAAAGGTCTACCACAACATGTATTATGATTTGGCTCGTTACCTTCACTAGTCTCAAGAATCAAGTAGTTCACTGGCAATGCGACCCTTCTAGCTTCAGCACTGTGCAGGTTCGCTAAAGCCGGCCATTGCATATCCATCTCATCACAACCTCTCTCCCCATCATTCCGCGCCGCCGCAAGTTGAGCCCCGGTGACTGCAGCCTTCTGTCCATGCCGACGTCTTATATGTATCGCGGAACATTGCATTCAGCATCTATAAGATCGACTATATAATCCCCACCACCGGGCAGCCATGGGCGCCTTCCTGGACGTCTCGAAGGTATGTCCCTGCAACCCTTCCCACCCATTCCATTTCCACCCTCAAGAACACAGCAAGCACCCCAAAGAACCAACCTCACTAACACTCCCTCCCCCCCTCTTCCATCTAATCCAGGCCCTCTTCATCCCCGCCGCCGTAGCCGCAACCCTCTACGCCCTCTTCACCTACCTCCTCCTCCCCTTCTACCGCAACCACTACGCCCGATACCGGCAGTACCTCCCCCTCTCCGTCAACTCATCCTCCAACACCCGCGGTCTCCGCACCCGCTTCACCGACTGGCTCGTCAACGCCATGATACCGAACTCCATGCGCTGGGGCCGCGACGGCGACGTCGTGCGGTATACGTCGGCCACGGACCCCGACGGCACCGGGGCGAGACGGGGTCGGGATTCGTTCGATAGTGAGGTCTTTGTTTTTGGGGAGGAGGAAGGGGAGAGGTTGGTGGGGTTCGATCATGAGAGGTTGCCCCGCGGGAGGGATGAGAGGGGTGGGGTTGTGGAAGTGGCGAGTGATAGAAGGTTGAGTAGGGAGTTGGAGGCCGGGTTTAAGGATGAGAGTAGTGAGGAGAGTGGGGATGATGGGAGGAGGGGGTTGGGTAGAGGGAGAGGAGGGGGGAGAGGACGATGACGATGGTTTTGTTGGTGGTTTGTCGGTGTTTGTATTTTCTTTGGACACGGTATGTGGAAGGTGAGATTTGCTTCACTTTTGACTGATTGGAGCATCCAAGTGATTGTGATCTTTCGAAAGCCGGTTGTGATTGATGCCAGGTTCTTCTATCTGTAAAAGCCTTCGTTTGCGCCTTCAGGCTTCATCTTTCGACCATCGACATCGACATTCTGATATTATCTTTGCCGAGCAATTGGCTATCAGTGGCCGCGATGTACGACGAGGCGGCTCGCGTAGAAGCCCTCGTCAGGCCATATGACAGCGACACTGCATACCGCGAATATCAAGCTCCGAGATCTTCTCTTTGCCCCGGCCGTGAGAATGAGCGATACATCGAGGCAGTGAACGAGGAGCGATTTGAGGTGGTGGTGAGGCTGTGCCCCGGCTTTGACTTCAAAGAGTACAACATGGCGAAAGTTTCACTCAGCATAGATGGCGGTTGTATATCTTCCTCTGGGGACTTTGCTAAGCCGAAGCAGAGAGATTGCGTGAGTAAAGTATGCAAGGAAATTGCGACTTGCGAAGACGGCAAGTGGAGATGCGTCGGATTTTCTTTTCGGGAACTCCAAGCGCGTATGTACTCTGCAAGCAACTTCATCAGTCTGCAGATTTGCTGACCGTTAGCAGTGGAGGGCGCACCTCTGACTGCTAAGGAAGAAGGGCTCGAAGCCTTGAACCGGGGCAGAATCGAAGTCACGGTACAACTTGGTCGCAGAAAGCGGGTAAGCGGCACTTATAATTCTGGTTGTAGCTATGCTTTGCCCGGGAAGACTTCAACAAAGGTGGCTGTCGATGAGGGCAAGTCGCACGGAGTCGCGTACGTTCCCTGGTTGAGTCTTAGATTTCTTCTGCTAATGACCTGCACAGGACGGTACCAGTGGACCTCGAGGTCACCGAGAAAGTCAAGACAGCCTTCCAATGGACACCTGCAAGCGGCAGCGCAGGAGCGGAGATCAAGTTTACCTTCTTCTACGCATCACGTAGTAAGTCGCGCGATATTTTCGCTCGGGCCATCTGCTGACTTCGCTGCAGGGGTACTCAAGCTCAAGAATATCATTCCAACAATTAGATTTGCACAAGACAAGCGTACAGAAGGTGATCAGGCAAGCAAAGGGCAGGCCGCACAATCCTATGACGATCGGCAGCCTTGTAAAGCGACCAAGCCTCTGCTCGCAACTACAGTCTCAAACCTTTCACAGAAACCTAAGGAAATTGTAAGTGACCTTTCCCTAGGACAATGTGATCCATCCCTAACATGGAGGTGAAGATCAGCCTTGACAGTGATGACGATGAACAGCCACCATCAAAGAAAATCAAGACAGAGTCCATTGAGAGCATTGCCAGTACGTCGCCTGTGAGCAAAACATCCGCAATCTCCACCGCGAAGAGCTCCAAGGACAAGAGGAGAGCTAGGATCGAGTCGCAGTTGGAGGACATTAGGCTCCAGAGGGAGGAGAACAGACTGAAGCGGCAGATGATGGATCTTGACGACGAAGAGTGAGATTAAGTCCAGAAGCAACGAACCGTGGCAAAACGAGGCTAGCTCAGGTAGTAGAGGCGGGCTTCCGTTGTTTGCCAATCCTGTGCGGGGTCATTTAGGCAACCAGAGCTCTTTGGCGGGACTAACATTAGACCTGTGGAAATGAAGGATACTTTTGCTCATACACGTGTTCTTGGACAGACCTCAACGCCCACACGAGAGATGCGATTGTACAGACTTTCTCTAAAGGCACCATCGAAGTGTCAGAATGAATCCGTGCTGCCGCCATGTAGATCTCATTTTCTGCGGTAGTCGTCATGGAGAGTGGCAGGCGCACTGGTAATCACCGTTGGAGGTCCAAACCGCGTTGTAAACACTGCGGCTGCATGCAGCAAGTGCAAGGAAACATGATATCAGCTCGACGCTGGTTGGGCCGAACAAAATCCAGATTTTTAAGAAGGCTGATAGGTCTTGAATCGCAGTTTGAAGTCCCCGAAGCAGTGGAGCTTGAGATTTGTTGCCGCGCCTTCCATCTTCAGAAGAGGTCAAAGCTTCCTCTGGGTGCACAAACAAACGTCCCGCATCGAAGTATCGAAACAACGCGCTCCAACATTTCTTCAGTCCATCGTCGGCCCGCCGCCTGTGGCTCGAGACATAGATTAAACACCCGGTGCCCTCCTCATCTTCAAAACATTCGACATGAAAGACCGCAAAGAAGACATCGAGGTCAGACTGAGGTCGTCGGACACTGGCGTAGAATATCACGAGACGGCTTCCGCTTCGGAATTCGAACTCACCAAGGAGTGCCACATCCGCGTTTGGCCTCGACAGAAATATGCCTTCGCTATCAACGTTGGGGCAGCTTTCGATTTTGAAGGTGCAAGTGACCTCTGCATCGGGTTCCGGACGGATGGCGGCGATGTTAGATATGGAAAAACTCTGAAGTCGAGGACGAGCCGACACAGATACAACGAGGCACATGTATACGCCGATGCTACGCTGATTGGAGATGAAGTCAGTAGGACGGAATTCAAGGTCCTGCCTTTCGAGTTCATTGCCACTGATGGAGGTAGGTCAGGAATTGTCAACATCTGGTCGCCCTGAATACAGCTAACAACGCCTTCTTGCCATGCAAGTGCTACGTGGAAAGCTGGAGGTGATCCTGCAACGTGGCAAAGAAACTAATAGAGATTTTCTGGAAATGTTGTCACCCAATCTGGCCAAAAGTCCAAAGGCGAGGATACGGGATGTGCTAACCTCTGTCGCGTATACCCCGTGAGTCTTATCAAGAAGCATCTTCGATTGAACCCAGCTGATGCTTGCAGACACGAAGGAAAGAGTCATGTAAGCAGAGGCCCATACCAGCCGGAGAGATTTCACTGGACCCCATCGAAAGGAGATTCGGGTAGAGAGCTGAAGTTCATCTTCAATTATTCCGCACTTCTGGACGCAGAGAAGGCAAAAGCTGCAAAGGTGATTCTTCTCTACATGCTCAATCCTTGTGAAGGTTTCACTAGAATACCCAACTGATCGGCCTGGCAGAAATTGTATATCTTTACCAAAGTCAATTCTTTTGAGCAAGGTGTTCCAGCCAGCCTCGCAAAAGAGCCAACACAGCTCTTGCAAACCAAGCTCGCATCGGCAACTCCCACATCTCAAAACAACGCCTTCAAATGGGCCAGGGCAAGCGGCTTACAAACTCCATGCGGCCTACAAGAAGACTGCGACGATGAAGAGTCAATGCCTACTAAACGTATCAAAACGGAGCCGACGGACCACGAAGCGTTCGAGAAGGCACCGGACAAGCCGACTTCAGTATTTGAATACAGCACCAAGAGAATTACAGGCAACAGTGTAGCTGATCTCAGAATGCGCCGTGAGCGGGAGAAGAAAAAGGCAGAGATCAAGAGACAGCTTCGAGAGATCGAGCTTGAGAGGAAGCTGGCTGAGCTGGATGACTGAAGCGAATCGGTGGCCTGTGTGTGTCTCTGACAGCTTGGATAAGGGGCTCTATATTCGAAGTGACGCTCACAGGATACATGAGAAAGTATTTTGCTTGGTAGTCAACACCGTCTCATTTGGTACAGTATTCAGGACAGGGGTCATGTGCTTATCAAGATCTATGAGCTGATGCAAGGACGAAGCTTCAAGGCTGGGATAGCAAGACGCAGGAGAGATATTGGTCTCGAGCAAGACTTTGCGGCGACACACGCATGATATTAAATCCACTCAATCATGAAATATTTGCTCAGCGACGGGACAGACGCAAGAGCGAAGGCCGGCACATGGCTTGCAGAACGGCGGCGAAAAAAAAAAAAAAAAAATAGACAAGCACGCAAAAAATGCAATGAGCACTCAAGAAAGCTATGTACAAGAAGCGAAAATGGTTTAAATATCAATGTTCTGTTCTCCTCTCGAGACTCGGCGTTTACAAATTACCCTGGCCAGCGTTGGCCTGGATGGAAGAAGCCAAGCCCGAGGTCGACTGAGCAGAAGCAATATTCTTGCCGTTGAAGTTAACCAGGAAGCTGGTGTCGGAAGTGCCAGTGAAGTCGCCGGAAGATCCGAAAGCGTTCAGCACGCAGTTGTGGCCAAGGTAAGAGTTGCAAACCTGGTTGGCGCCGGTGCTGGGAGAGGTGAAGATGCGGCCGTCGATCGCGCCCTGCTGAATCGGGTAGTCGACGTTCTGGAAGATGTTGCCCTCTGCGACGATCTGGGCGCCGCTGCCGACTTCGAAAGCGTGGCCCTCGACCTGGTACCAGTAGTTGTTGACGGCGTGGAGGAGAGTGTTGCCGCCAACCT